>BQNB010020836.1:0-28430 GCA_026074375.1 Tanacetum coccineum | reverse complement strand
GACCAAACTAAAGTTACAAAACGATGTGGCTAATTTGATTGGAATACTCTTGTTTGGTAAATCCGTTAAAATGTAAATATGTATTGATTATATGTTCTGTTATTGGCCGATAGTAAGTGAGAAGTGAACCGGGGTTAAACCCTTCTACACCCTTTTTACCTATAATTACAAAAAATATGAACCCTCTGGATCATGAACTTTGAGTTTATTAATGAAAGGTAAAAACAGAACTAAACTTTTGTTAAGTCTGTACCACGTAATACATCATGCAAAGAGCATATGGGTACATATTCGTATACCAAGATTTGGTTGTAATCCTCCAAGCAAGAACCAAGCAATTCCACAAAACGTTCATTCTTGAATCTTGAAAGTAAGGATGGCTGCATACATTCATAATATATAAGTCTCCGCCTGTGCTTCTTTCTTTTTATAACATCAACATACGAAACTTCTCATATTACTTAACATGCACAATTCTATTAAAATAAAATACCATTTACATTATCTTAACTAAAGTGTTAAAGGGCTATTCCGAGGTGATTTATAAATCTGATTATCTGCCGGGCTATGTTATGATGCTTATTTTATATAAACATAGACAACCATGTCACTGTATATTTCTACCTGATGTGATGTCATAAAACAGATGTGTAACTCTTCGAAGACTCTCTAAAATATCAACAACAGAAATTGATACGTAAAGAGTATAAATGTTTTGTGTGCCTACTTTTCACTTCACAGCAAATTATTTATACGATCTGAGCACGTGGACCAAGACACCAATATCCAATAAACTATAATCATTACAAATGTAATCTTTAAAAGCAACACAATCTTATGAAATGGAACCCTCGCTTAGATAACTATTACATGATTCATTACGCATCTACCCATTTTCAGTCGAAAAATGTATACAAATTAACTCAAATAGTAACGAAACTTTGCAACATATATGCATTACGAAGAACCGAAACAATACTCAGCTCACTCTCAACCAATCAAACCCTCTCAATTGCTACCTGTTACGGGTTCCTTATACATATATTCATTTTTAGTATTTATCTACCGTGAGTCGCTACAGAGGGAGTGTGTCAATCAAATACAGATTTCATTTAGCTACAAACGGCAACAACAACATAACTTGCCCAAGATAATCAAAACTATAATTTCAAAATTTTAAAAAAGTAGAAAAAAAATACCTCAAAACACCCTGCATGTAGCATCAGCAAAGTAACCGGCCAAAAATTTTCTGAAAAAACAAAATTAACAAAACCCCCTAATTCTTACATAAACCCTAATTTTAAAATCAAAGAGAAATTGAAAACAAAAACCTGCAAAAGCAAAGTAACCTGCAAAAAATTAACCGAAAAACAAAATTAATGAAATCTCCAATTATCACATAAACCTTAATTTTAAAATCAAAAACCTCAAAACCCACACAAAGTTTATAGGAAGAAGCATTACCTCAAAACCCACACAAAGCTTCAAGAAATCGGTATCATCTATGTGTAAAGATTGGGGGAAGAATCTTTAAAGAAGCTGCAATAAACTTCAACTGTTTAACTTGTGCTAAAGGAATTCGAAAGGATGTAACTGATTGAAACTTTGGAGTTGGTTAATGCCAATTAAGTTCAACAAAATTTTCATAGCAAGGCCGGTTCAATTTTCACAGCTTACATCCCATCAGTTATGCTATTTACTCGCGTTTTTTTGTACTACTATGGAAGCAGGCGTTACTCATCTTGAAACTTCCACAATAAATGTGAGGACCAATCTTTAGGTATAACAAGTTAGGTTCACCCGCGCTTCGCTGCGGGATGTTTGGCAGCCGGTGTTTTCGGTTGGACGTGTTAGAAGGTATATTTTTGTAAAAAAAAAAAAATTAACGGTCGTTAAGTAACGACCGATTTCAAGCACTGTTTTGGTGCATTCTAAAAAAAAACTAACGGTCGACCGCTAGTGGGGAAAGGGGTATTTTATAAAAATAAAAAAAATGAGGGTAGTTTTCGTAATTTAACACATAATGCGAAGGGGTATTTCGTAAATATTTGAGGGGCTATTTCGTAAATAAAAAAAGGAACGGGTCGGGGCGGACCGGGTCGGGTCGACCCGACAATACCGATAACTCAAAAAGTGCGAGTGAATATTTTGAAAAAAAAGCAAAAAAACAATTTAAAAAAAAATTAAAAATGTTCGGACCGGGTCGGGTCAACCCGGTGCATTTAATGCAACTTAATGCACCTGAAGCGCGTGGTTAGTTCTATTGTTATTCATAAAAAAAACAGACCGATGACTAAAAAAGTCGAGAGGTATTTAAAAAAATAAAACAATTTTTTTTTTCTTAAAAAAAAAAAAAAAACCGATCGGACCGGGTAGGGTTGACCCGGCGTATTAAATGCACCCCGGTCAACCCGGTGCATTTAATGCACACTAAATGCAAAAGGCCATTTAATGCATGCGAGAGGGTATTCCGAGGAAAAAAAAAGGAAAATTTTATTTTAGAAAAATTTTTTAAAAAAAAGGAAAAAAAACTGGACGACCGCGCGCCGGTTGCGGGAAACGATTAATGCGTAGCGCGAGTTTTGAGGAAACTTAAAAAAGTATTATTCATAAAAAAAAACAATTGATGACTCAAACAGCGCGAGAGGGTATTCCGAGGAAAAAAAATGAAAGTTTTATTATTAAAAACTTTTTGAAACACAAAAAAAGAGATAAAAACTGGTAAAAAAAACCAACTGTAAAAAAAAAAATATTCAAAAAAAAAACAGACCGAGTCGACTCCAACATGCGAGAGGAGTATTCCGAGAAAAAAAAAAAATAGAAAATTTTATATTAAAAATTTTTTGAGAAAAAAAAGAACGGTCGATTTAGCGAGCTCGAGGTTTGGGAACATAAAGTTTATTCATAAAAAACAGACCGATTCTCAAACAGCCGAGAGGTATCGAGGGAAAAAAAAGAAATTTTTTTTTTTAAAAGTTTTTTTGAGAAAAAATAAAAAATAAAAAATAAAAAAAATAAAAAAGGAAAAAACAATCGAAATTAATATAATCGAGATCATGCCTAATAACACATATTAAAGATTGTTATGACATTAAAAGTAGTTACTTGAAGCTAACTGTGTAGAAGAATACTGGAAACAGGGTAAAGCATGTTGGGTTAGGGTTGAGACTGGAGGTGCGGGTAAAAAATGTGGTGGGGTGGTAAGATTTTTTTAACAAAGATAGCCCGATTATTATGCAGCTTCTCCCATAAGTTTTGACTCTCTTTCTTTATTTACCTTAAATACATTTAAATTTAAATTTTTTAATTATAAAATTACCAAAGTAGACACTCTTAAAATTCAGTATTCTTTTTTAGAGGCGTATTCATGGTCTTTTTAAACTTTTGTATATTGGAATAGATAGATAAGAGGCAAAAAGTCAAAAACACATAAGTATTTTTATTACCTTGAACTTGTTCAATCTCATCATTTAGTAAGAGCATCCACTATTATAGTTTATTAAAAAATTTATAATATAATGAAGATGTCTAAAAACTTGTAAACCATAATGAAGATAGGTTTATAAATAGGTTTAGAATGAATAGGTCTAGAATATTAAACCTCTTCATAATTTAATGTCTTTGGATTTGTATAACGAGGCATGCAGACCTGTGCGTTGCACACTGATTGTGTCTAATTGTTTTGCTTAATGATTATGTGAAATGTTGATTTTTAAGTTTGATGGTGCATATTTTGAAACGGGCTACATAATATTTGTCTACATAATTATAAAATAATTTGCATCATAAGTTAACCTTTTAGTATAAACACCATTTTGTCACCATTTGAGTTATGTGAGACTCAATTGTTGTAATTTTTAGTTGTGTTAAGCATCTATTAAGGTACAAAATGTTTATACTCATATCAACATTCATAACAATACCACCACCGAAATTACCAATGATATATCATGTATCCTGTCTTTTCTCATCATAGAGAATCGTTAGACGAATACATGTATGCATAATGCATGTTCAACAGACGACCTCATTGTTTAATCCAAAAAAAAAAAATTAACGCCCGTAGCGACGCGATTCACGAAAATTTATGGCATGCTGGCAAAGCGGCTATGTAATCAAATAGCACAAATAATAGCCCCGCCACAACGCGCACCGAGGCTCAAGCTATTACGCAATCAAAAACTCTCTAAGATAAGAAAAAATAATATAATACTTAAAAAAAAATATTTTTAACGCCCGCAGCAAACGCTTGTGGGCAATTATGCTTGTTAGCACAAATGGTATCTAGTCAGCAGTAACGGTTATTAATAGTAGTTTAATTTATAAAATTGTTTAGTACAGTAGATGTAATTATAATTTTAATGCGTAAAATGACATAATTAAATGTTAAATGTTTATTCAAAAAGCATTGAGTAACTAGCGTTTTTATAATTTTATAAATTCTAACTGTTTTTTTTTCAAACGATCTTTGTAATAATAATGTTAAATGTTAATTGCTTTAAAATGTTTTTAAAAACTTTCGACCAAACACACCCATAATAAAGTTAATATATTAATTTAATTCAAATCAATGGTGGTTGTGAAAAACGGTTTGAAGGGAAATAATTTATGGCCCGTTTGGTTTCACTGATTTAAAAAAGGTTTGGGATTAGACCTTAAAAAATGTTGTTTTGTAGGCCTATATTACTATTTGCTTTGGACTTTAGTCTAAATTTAGCCTTGTTGAAATCCAGGGTATGTGCCCTCCTTTTCTCATTATATCCTAATTTGTGAGCCCTCTTGAAACTACATCCACATCCACTCATTATTTATTTTATTATTATTTATATAATTAATTTTAATTTTAATTTATAATATATTTTTAAATATTATTTTTTCTTTCTCTTACATCAAATTTAAATCCTAAACCCAAATCTAAATCTTAATCCTAAACCTATCCACAAATCAAACGAGCACTTAATAATGAATTGCGCAAGTGTCAAGAAACTAAAATCATGTTAATTTGACTATATGAGGTTTGTCGTTCCCGTTGTTGTTGGATTCATAAGGCTTATGTTAGGTTGGAAAGAGGTTTAAACGCGAGTGACTTGAAAATAAAAAAACAAATCCATATGTGTGTTGACTCAGAGAGTTTAGAGGGGTGTGTCATAGTGGTAAAGAATGTTTCTTTTTTATGAGGGATGTCACATTTTTATTAGTTTTGCATATAAATACTACTTCCTCCGTCATATTTTTATTGTTCACGTTTCTTTTTTGGGATGTCCCAAATTTATTGTCCACTACTAAAATAGATATGAAATTTTGATAAGTTTACTATATTACCCTTGTTTGAAATTATTATCACAAACTTTAAAAACGACTTTAATTAATTAACTAAGGGTAAAACTGTCTTTCTGTCAAAAAGTAAAAAAAAGAAAAGCAGTAATAAATGCACTTTTATTAAAATGTGTTTTTTTATTATAGGAAGTCAATAATAAATTTGAGACGCGGGTTGGGAGTAACATATATGAGCAATATAATTTAAGTTTATGTGCAATTTATATTTAGTTACAAATGTAACATGGTCTTTTTAATGTTATTGGCTAATGCCGATTATGACATGTTCTAGCTAGAATATGTCAAATTTCGTAAGTAGTTAGTAGCCAGGTGTTTTTTTCTTCATAACACCATAACATTTATTTTCTTGGGTGCCACGTCAGTTTTAACATCCATAAAACATTCACTACCAAAAAAACCCAGGTAACATAACACACTTTTTAGGTTCCCACTATTTTTCCCCCTAATTTTAAAAATAACTAAATTCTATTTCATTCTTATAAATAAATATTACAACTACTAATAAAAAAAATACATTCGTAAATTAAAAAAATTACGGAAATTAAAAAAAAACATTCGAAATTAATAAAAAAAACTACTCGTCGGAGTCGTCGGTTTGGTTGTTCGAATCCCTCGGCATTTGCGCTCGTAAATTGTCTTTGATTTGTTTTTTTGCAAGTTAATCCTTTTACGCCCCCCGCCGTCGGGTGATAACCCTTCGTGCTAAGTGGAGAACATCGCAACTCTTCCACAAACGCGTAGTCGGCCGGATCTTTATCTTTCGACGCCTGCAAACGCATTTTCGGCGGCTTCCCGTCTCGAAACGAAGTCGTGAGACATAAACTTGCGTATTGAGACGACTGAGTTACTTCCCCCGGGTGCTCGACGATTAGTGTCGGATTTGGTTTTTTTTTGGGCGTTGTTTACCGGTCGGGGACGAGGTCTTGGATCGGCACCGAATAGCTCGTCGGTGTTAACCGCGAAAACGTGTTCGTCGGGAACATTTTCGTCTTCGGTTAAATCAACCGGTGCGGGATCGGGTGCGTCCCATTTTGCGTGTTTTCGCAAAACAGCCCTTGTTTTTCTCGTGATTAAACCGAGCTATTTTTATTCTGTCTTGATAATGCACAGAGCCCGTTTTCATTAACATCAACCTCGTTCGCCAACTTTTTTTCAACCGAATGCACCTTTTGTAGATTGCGTCGAACTTTTGGCAATGTTGGTTCAACGTACTCCATTTGCTTGACAACATATCCTTGGTACGTTGTTGAAAATTCAACCGATTGAATTTCGTTCAAAAAACCTTGATACCATAACGTTTGTCCCTCGGTTGAGGACCGCCTCCGACGTTGGGATCCTCGGAATACCGCCATCGAAACATTCGGCAAGTAACGTTCCTCGTCCGATGTCCAACGTAAAGTAAACGCAGCCAATCGAGTTCGACGATTTCCTTTTTAGCCGTGCGTGCATTCGGCTTTTTTGTTGGTATTCGGTTTGTGAAGTGAGTTTGAAGATTGGCTTTTTGTTGTTTGTGGCGATTTCAAAATTGTGGTGGGTTTTGTTGTCGGTTTTGGAATCTTGTTGAAATGCAAACTAAAGCGGCTTGTTGAGATTAAAAAAAAGCTTTGGTTGCTCTGGGAGGCACGGGAATCTTGGCTAAATAAACCCGAGGAATTGAGAATTCGACGTTGACGGCACCATCGTGCCGGGAATCAAGGAGGTCTTCAAATCGAGCCATCAATGGGAAAGTCGGACATTTTTTTTGCTAATGAATGTGTATAAAGATTGAGTATGAATTGGAAGTTGTGTGAAAAAATGTATATGAAATGGAGATATATATAGTGGGTAAAAAAATTTTGAAAAAATAAAATTTTTTTTAGTAAACTATTCGTTGGCTAATTTTTAAATATTAATTTTTTTTAAACATTACGCAAAAACTAGCCGATTTGCTGGGTTTTTTCATTTTTTTTCAAAATACAAAAACTAGTCGTTAAAGGCTTTTTTTTTAAATAAGTTTTTTTTTCAAATTCGGCAGCGTTGCTGCGTTGCTACGTTGACGCGGTAACCCACGCTGTTGGCAACGGCGAAACGCCGATATCGTAATGCAGGGCACGACGTTGGTTTGTGATGTGTTTCAAAAGCTTTAAATTTATAAGACTGAAAATACCGGATAGTTATATGGAAACACACGGGTAAAAGTATAACCACGTATGCATCAAACCTGAACACTTTCTGTGATAGTATAATCTTTTTAGGTTAAGACCAGGTCGTCCATAGGGATTAGAGTAGTGTTCAAATAATCAGAAAGAAAATAGACTGTAACAACTTTGGAAATAATTTTGTTTTACCAGTGATAAAAAGTATGACTACTCGGATAGTTGAAAAATAACTTATAAGTGTTGGAAATGATTTGACCTCGAATATGGGACTTTAATTTATAAAAATGATTTCTCGTTCAGAAATCGTTTTCACAACTAACTTGGTTAACTTAAGACTATATATTTAGTTTGATAGGACCAAATGTGTCACTCATTAATCCGTTATTATTATATCAAAGCTTATTTTGATTATCAATTTACGAAGTGGATTCTCGGCACAAACGTTAAAGACATAGACAAAATCTTTAAAAACCACATAGATCCATAACGGGTCTTTCGACCTTATACCGATATGATTTATATTAATCTAAGTTGATAAGCAAAAATAGATAAGATAAGATATAACAGGTTTGCTACATAAGCTTAAGATTAAAGTGATCAAGATCATAACAAACACTTATTCATTATCGTAACTTCAACGAGCAGTCATGAGAGATTTAGCCTCTCATGGCTAAGGAGTTCATAACAAAAGTACACTTTATATAAACTTTCATATTTCAATACTAGAATAGGAAAACTGTTTCGTTCCTTGATCGTTAGATCTTTTTCCTTTAAAGCTAGAGGTGTTTCTTGGTGAAAGGGAAGTATAGGTGTGAGATGGTTTTGTAGAATGAGATGGGATAGTGACGATAGGTGTGCTTTTGAGGGATTGAAAAATTCGTCCTCAATTTATAGGCAAGATTGGGTGCAAAGTGCGGCACACTTAGGAAAAAGTGCGGCGGACTTTGGGTGTTAATGCGATAGCATTAAATGGCTTTTACTGGAAGTGCGGCGCACTTACAAATTATGTGCGGCGTTTTGAGAGTTAATGAGGTGATTTATTTAGACTTTAATTCTTCAAACTTTCGGGGAAAAGTGCGGCGCACAATATTATAAAGTGCGGCGGTTTTGGCTTTAGAGGGAAGTGCGGCGCACAATGTTACAAGTGCGGCGGACTTCATAAACTTTAGCTAGAAAACTTTCTTTTCTTTTATTCGACTCCCAAAATGTATAGATGGGCCTGTAGTGTCTTCAAGTGAACCTATAAACAATTCAAGCTAATTTAAGTACCAAAAGTTCACGAGAAATGATAAAATATACGTAAATAACGCCATAGAAATATGTATAATTTGGGCGTTATCAAATCCCTTCACACTTAGCTTATTGCTTCCCCTCAAGCAATGGAAGCGAAAAAATAAAATCATTTGTCGTGACTTGGAGAAAATTTGGATTTTTATAAGAGTTTGCATATTGGATAGCTTTTCAGGCATAGACATATAACATAGCACCTCACACAGGGATAGTGTTTGATTTTTAAATTCCACTTCAGTCCACTCAGATAGGGGTTAATATGATATTGTGGAAGAACACTCTATTGCACAGACAATAATTAGACATCTACCATAGGCTTGTATCTTAAATCATAAACTGACCGAAAGCAGAACTTTTCAGTACTAGAGAGTGATAATCTTCATGCCGAACATAAGCCTTTATTTCTTTAAACCACTATAACACACATATATAACTTCTTGTTAGGATTAATGTTTTCTTAACTTAGTACCGACAGTACAAATAGTTAGTACTGTCAGTTATACTTAGTACCGACAGTACAAAGTATTAAGTACTGTTAGTTAGTTAGTACCGTTAGTAGAAAGTTAGTTAGTACCGTTGAGAAGATATTTAAAAGATATTTTAGAAAAAGATATGTAAGCCATTTAGGGTTATCCTTAGTATAAAAAAGGATCACCTTTGGCAGAGATGAACAAGAGAGATTCACAGACATATACACAAGCTTAACAAATCATATATCATAGTTAGCAATCTGTAATCCTCAAGAACACTTTAATAAAGTTGTTATTCAGTTGTTTATTGTTCTTCTTAGTACATGTGTTAAGATTCCGCATTAACACATAGTATTCATAGTCATTGTTTCTACATAGTCATTTGTATTTATACATCTTGGCTATCATCCTTTATAGGTGCAAAAGATTCCTAGTCTGTTATTTAGGACCATCAAGTGGTATCAGAGCATTGAGAAACTTCTGAACAAGAAG
Source organism: Tanacetum coccineum (assembly GCA_026074375.1). Taxonomy (NCBI): domain Eukaryota; kingdom Viridiplantae; phylum Streptophyta; class Magnoliopsida; order Asterales; family Asteraceae; genus Tanacetum; species Tanacetum coccineum. The sequence goes on along the minus strand of BQNB010020836.1, from coordinate 18,703 downwards.
ATCAGATAAAAACCAGTATCATCTCTAACCAACAAGCTAACATGTCTGATAACACAAGATGAGAATCCCCCACCACCACCTCCCACAAACAACACAAACAAACCACCAACACAAACTAACTTTCCTTACATAAGTCTAACCATCAAGCTGCCTATTCTCAAAAAGGGAGAATATGATATATGGGCTATGAAGATGGAACACTATTTGGCTCATACAGATATATCCAATTTGGGGACGTTATCAAACGGGAAGAACATGGTCTTACTTTAGATGTGTCGAGTCACAATGTACATCAGGACAATTAAAATTTTGCCTCCTAAAACAGCAGAAGAAGTAGTGGCCAGAGAAGAGAAAAGAAAATGCTAGGGACGCCTTGCTAATGCTTACCAGAGATCATCTAGCTAAATTCCATAAGATAACTGATGCAAAAGAAATGTGGAATGCCATCAAATCTAGATTTGGTGGAAATGATGAATCCAAAAAGATGCAGAAGTACATCTTGAAGCAACAGTTTGAAGGATTCACTGTATCCAACTCAGATGGGATTCACAAAGGCTATGAGAGATTCCAAAGTCTTCTCAGTCAGTTAGAGATTCATGGAGCAGGTTGTATCTACTGAGATGGCAAATCCAAAAAATTCTTAGATCTCTACCTTTGCTTGGTTACAGGTTTCCTTATTTTAAGGAACAAACCAGGAAATGGACAGTTCAGTTTTGAATGACTTGTACAAAATTTTAAGAGTCTTTGAAAAAGATGTAAAGGCTCCTACTGCATCATCTTCCAAACTTGCAAAATGTAGCATTTGTTTTGAAACACCCAGCATGTACTAATGATGTTAGTACGCTTTATGGTGTTTCCAATATTCTGGTCATAATTCAAAGCCAATCATATGAACAAACATTCATCATATTCCTTGCTTCAAATCAATCAAGGTTGTCCTCAACTGGATCTGAGGACTAGACCAGGTTGTTGAATTTGCCCTTGAAGAAATGGACTTAAATGGAAAGTGGCATGATTTCCATAGAGAATAAGAAGTTTTTTTTTTTTTTTTTTTACAAGAAGACTGCTGAAAGCTACAGTTTGATGCAAAAGAACCTGTTTGGTTTTATAAAACCAAAGTAGAATGCTACTATACTGCCACAAAAAAACAGGGCATTTGCAAGAGGTGTTAGAAAAAAGGAAGATAACAGAAGAGGGATGGTGGAATCTGGAATAAAAGATGGGAGCAGAACTGGAAAGAAAGAAGAGTTCTAAAGCTTTGGTGACGTTGATGGAGAAAGTGTTGATGGGGACAACTCATTTAGAAGATGATGAATTTTGCTGTCATGGCTAGCAACTGCTAGGCTCAGACACACCGGTAACTTCCTGTTCAAAATGAGTGTAAAGATTCTTTTATTGTAACTTAAAAGACTATATGATGCTCAAACGGAGAGCAACTTAGTGATGATTAGTGTAGAAAATCAGGCTTATACTCTAGGTCTTTAGAAAGTTGAAGCATAGGTAGTTGCCCATCAACAAGGTCAACTTTGGTCATGAACAAAATCAATTTATGAAAATAGATTTAGATGATAAAAACAGATGTTCTAACACACCATAGAAATTGTTGGCTAAAGCTCAAAAAAGAAAAGATGATTTGGAAGTAATAGTAGACAAAGGAATCATTCTTCAAAAATCTTGGTAAATTGTAAATTATACTATTGAGTGCAGTGATAAGTTTGGCTAGGGTATATTTATGGTGATTACAGATATAGTGGGATTTTGAGTTATGAAATGAAGTTTTGCAAAATGTCGTTAAGGGCATAATATAAAAGTGATTTTGATAATCCTACCTTTGGCATAAATGGTTGGTAAAACATGTGAAATGCAAGCAGTACCCGGCACCATTGTTGGTTTTCCATGATCATTATACAAAACCTTAACAAATGATGTGTTAGAATCAAGATGCAGAAAATTAAAACTTTATTGATGATTGAAAGAAAAACCCTTTTGGTGGCTAGAAACCCTAACAATATTATAATTGACTAGCTAACCTAATTTTGACTAAACTAGGTGTATTTATACTAATAAAGGATTAGCCTAGGAGGCCTTTGTGCTTTGATGGGCTTTTTCATTAATGGCCCGTTTACATAATATTACACGCTTAAACGAGCTAGACTTTTGTCTTGTATCTTCGAGTGACCGAAGCTTCTTTGTTCGGGTCCATTTATGGGATTCCCTAAACAAAATCTTCCCCTAGATGAGGTCATGAGAAGTTGTTTTTGAAGCTCACCTCGTGCTTGTCTCTTTAGCTGTTGTTGATAGGGTAACTTCACTTGTTGTGCTTTGGTTTAATTCTATCTTTTAACACCTTGATCATGATCTACAGAATCTCTGATTTTGTGATGACTTGATCTTGATCTTTGACTTGTTTAAGCTTTACTCTCGGAATACTTTGTGATCTTCTTTCACTTTGACTTAGCCATCGCTGGATCTTTTTGTCTCACATGCTATATCTGTTGGGAATCTGGAAGCTTTGATGATGTATCTTCTTCTAATCTCATACGTTTAGCTATTTGAAGAAGACAATTGATTTTCAGAGATTGTGCGGAAGCTGAAGATTTGTATGAAAGCTTTTCGTGATTCTTCAGATTATGTGGAGTAAGGATATGAGCATGTCTTGCATCGGATACTTTGATCGTCTTCGCTATCATTAGAACACTTTAGTCACAACAAAACATTTTGTTATGTAAAATCCATTAATGTGTTCTAGAAAAAACTTTTGTGATACACAAAAGGTTTATATTTTGAAGGGGATACGAGTATTCAGACGACGATACACATTCTGGTCAGTTTACATTAACCTCTGATTCGTGAGGATCAATGATTTACAGTATGAATTACTGGAACATGTGATAGATTAGGATTCAATTAGAAGACCTTCTTGACAGTTTTCCGGCCGTGGACAGTAGTTCCTCTAATACCTAAGTATTAGGTTTACCATATGTTGCCGTTCTCTAGACAGGATGTCCGAAGACTAACACAATATCAGTATTGCTTACTAATAGAATGGTAAAGTTGTGTGTAGTACAGTTACCTATCTGCTGACTATACCGTATTATTCTTTTTTTCAGCGTTTTACTTTCTTTATACAATTAAGTACCGTTAGAGGGCCTTGTGGACTCTAATGATTTGAACAAACATTCGATGTTGCTTGTGGAAAGTTATTTGGGGCCAAACACGAAAGTTTAATCAGAATGCTCTAATGCTATGTTTTGAAAGACTTAATCCGAAGATATGAAGGTGCCTCGGAAATGAAATCCAAACTTGTACAAGTACAATTTATGGAAATTCCACTTCATAGTGGCGCAGTCCGAAAGACCAGCAAATGAGCATTCATTACGAATACTCTGGAGGTACAACATCTCTTTCCTCAGGGTTACATAAGATCACTTTCATGAACATGAAACAAAGATTCTTTTTCATATATAAGATACATGTGTATAACACAAAAATTATGGTATCTGACATTTTGATATTTTAACACTTATACTCCCCCTACAACATGTGCGTCGATAATCGAAGATGTTTAGCGCATGCAAGTGTATGGGACTTAGCATTTTAGAATCATCGAAATCATTTGTATCGTTTTACATGTTAAGTCACCCATTTTCTCCCCCGATACCCTACCTTTTTTATATCCCTTTGTGCATGGTTTTGATCTAGAATGGGATCTTAAAAATTGTTCATCTCCCCCTCAAAGTATGAGGTGTAGTTTAAATAGCACATTATCAATTAATCTTTCTTATATGAGCAAATGAAAACAAGACCTTTTGAATACCAGACAGGAATGATACTGCAATTGTCTTGAATTTGTAGCGGTTGTCGTTTGTCATCTGTTCAGCTATAGATCGCAACTGGACGTCCTCTTTGACATGCAACCAACTGTTTAGATACCTGATTCTCCCCCTCAAACAATGACCCGTGTCAATGTTTGATTTGGTTAACCCGAACATGTTTGATAAAACAAATTGTTTATGAGAAAAAATGGTTCGGGGCTTAGACAACTCTTGTCTGTAAAGAAAAATAATGCAGAACGTACACTAAGTCTCTGGGTTAAGACCGGGGGGTTACAGTCTGAATTAACTGCAAGCCATACGTCAACTAAGATTTTTTTTATTTTATATTTTTTACTAAGAAATATACACATAATATACACTGTGAAAACACTTGGTTATGGAGACTACTCATCTGTAGTTCCTTCAGAGTCTCTGGTGACATTTGTTTAACTCCAAGCAGTGGGAGTAGTGTTTTGCGATGCGCTCTTCGGAATGCCTTCGTAAATGTCAGCCAGTTGGTATTTTGTTCCACGAAAATACAAACTCAACAATTTCATTTCAACCTGCTCTTTGATAAAGTGGTGAGGGATATCAATGTGCTTGGAGCGGCGGATTATTTCTCCATAGATTTTTGTTTTAGTGTTTGGCACTATCTACAGCATAGAGCAATAGCACTTTTTGATTGTCACTATAATAGAATTTTGTTGAACGCAAATCCATAGTCTCGTAGTTGAGAGCGCATCCAGAGGAATTGAGCAATGCATCTGGACTAGGGCGATGTATTCAGCTTCTGTGGAGTGTCAATTCTTCTTCTGCTTTTTAGATGACCTAGCTAAAAGGCGCTGTCCAAGAATTGAGTTGCGAAGATGTACTTTCTCCGTGTGTCTTGGACATCTGCAAGTCTGCATCTGAAAAAGCTTTTAGTTCAAGGCGGAGTCCTTCGGATTCCACAGACCCATGTGAATGGTTCCTTTAATGTATCGAAGATCCGCTTCTATAGCAGTAAGGGCATTTTCAGTAGGCTTAGCTTTGGTATGTGCACACATACAAACATCAAATACTATGTCAGTGTCTAGATGGCACTAAGATACATAAGGGCAGCCAAACATCCAAGAAATCGTTTAGGGATCAATTAGCTTTCCGCCTTATCTTCAGCAAGGTCGGGACGCTCGCCATGTGGTAGTGTCAATGGGTGTGCATGAGTCAAAACCAAACTTTTTCAGATTTCCTTGTGATTATTTGGATTGGTTGATAAAGATGCTCTGGATTTTGAGAAACTTGTATCTAAAAAGAATGACATTTGTCCATTCATGACATTTGAAAAAGGTGGGTTTTTTTTTTGAGTTCGTTTCAAATGCAAATAATTGCATGCTTTGGGGATGATAGAGGACAAAGATGATATCATCTTCATAGATTTGTACCTAGTAGAATATGATTTGCTGCTTTCTGTGTGAACAGAGTTGGATCGACATGCCCTTTGTTAATTCCTGACATTGATTTGAAACGTGATAGCTTGTCTTCCACGCACGTGGAGCGTGTTTAAGCCCATAGAGGCTTTTTGGAGTCGGTTCAATGCGATGGATGCTTCTGTGGTATCTACAAATCCTTTGGTTGGACTTACATAGGGACAACTTCATTCAGTTCGCAATTGAGGAGGCGGTTTTCACGTCCATCTGGTAGATGACCTTTTATACTTGCTGCGTGAGCAATGAAGAGTCTGATCGCTTCTAATCTAGCAACCGGAAGCAAATGATTTCCACAAATTCAAATACCAGCTTCCTATAAGTATATCCCCGTTCGCCATAACCGATGCTTTGATTCTTCAAGACAGTCTCCACATTCATCCAAAATTAATTTTGAAATCCCATTTGAGCGGGATGTGATATGAATATTATCCTGCGACAGGGGTACTATGTATCCATCCATTAGAGTTTAAACTCATATGAATTTTTCTTCCTGCATAGCTCATCCAGCACAGAGTGCTCTTACGGCTCGCTTGTATGTCTTATGTATTTGGTTCACATGAGTTAAGAATTCATGAAGAAACACCACATTGCGTCGGTTTCTAGCTGTTTCCTGGTAGAGACAGGTCGGTCTTTATCCCCAATAATGTTTTCAAGCGGATGTGCTTGAGTCCATTTTTGCACGTGAGGTAATTGGTTGTTGGAAGTAACATCGATATTGACAGAGTTGGAAGAAGATGCTTCTGAATCGGTTTCAGGAGCATTATAGGTGTAAACAACATTACTGTCAACATGATCGAACAGTGTTTCAAACATCAGAATCACTAGTGGGCTGGTAGAGGTTCATTTGATGAGGTAAGAGGCTTTCAGTAACTGTAGGAGGGCCTTCTGAGATAAATGTGTGTGGGAAGGTGAAACCATGGCCATTCTCGGGTGCCGGGGCAGCAGGAACATTAACCGGAGTTATCGGAACAACCTCATCATCATCAAACCTATTGAAACAAATCGTCTACCTAATTCATTTTTGTAGGATGGGGGACTCTAGGTGGTTCTGGGTCTTTTACAAGTGCAGAACGGCTGCGTCCTGACTGTAAAGCAGTAAGTTCGAGTTCTGTACTGTTTGGCACATAAGTAATTTGTTGAGGTGCGAGGCCTGAACTGGTTTGAAAAAACAGACGTCAATCCTTCGTGGAAGTTCATCGAAGGAAACTTGAACGGTTTTCCTGAATCTTGGCGGTTCGTTTGTTGTAGATTCGGTAAGCACTTCTTGGGGGGTGCATAGCCAACAAATATACCTATATCTGCCTTTGCCTTTAGTTTACCAACGTCATCGTAGTCATTGGTAGGATAGCACAGAGATCCAAACACTCGAAAGTATTGTAGATTAGGTTTCTTTCCCTTCAGCAGTTCATAATAGGTCTTCCCGTGAAGCGTGTGTACAAGAGATCGATTGAGTGTATAACACGCAGTGGCTACAGCTTCAGCCCATAGGAACAGTGGAGCTTTCGCAAAGATGAGCATAGTACGAGCAGCTTCCATAAGAGTTCGTTCCGTCCTTTCCGACAACGCCGTTCTGTTGTGGAGCCGAGGTTACACATAAAAACGGAAAAAAAACACAAAAAAAACATAAAAGCTCGTTCATGAGAAATACCAACACTCTCAAACCATCGTAGAGAGTCTTATTCACAAAACTCCGTTCATTATCTGTTTGACGATTGCGTAAGTTGGCTTTAAGGGGCTCGTTGAGTCTTCACAATAAACTTCTCAATCGCATGAGGAGTTTCATCCTTTGTTCGAAGAAATCTTACCATCCAATCTTGGTGTAATTCATCATATCACCCAAACATACTTTTTCCGTTGATACTTTCTGTTTAATTGGTCCGCAGAGGTCATATGTAGTATATGGGAGAACTTCAGTATTGGTGTTTTCCGCCTTTAGTGGATGTGATGCTTTCTTGCTTTTACCTAGCTGACAAGATGGACACAAATGGTCTTTTTCATATTTCAGCATGGTTAATCCTCGGACTAGATCATTTCGAGCTAATTCGTTCAAAGTCCCTGAAGATTCAGTGATCAACCGACGATTGGCATAACCATGGACTTTCGTTGTGAAGAGCTTTTGTAAGCAAACAAACTGGTGAAGCTGACATCATATCATTCAGTGAGATGGAGTACAGGTTGGTAGTACGTGAACCAGTGAGTAGATCCACCGTATCGTAGTTGCGGATGTGACATGAATGCTGTCGGAATGCAACTTCTAAACCTCTATCACAAAACTGACCTACAGTGAATAGGTTGTGCTTGAGTCCTTCAACATATGGACTCGAGAGATGATAGTGTCACCAGTTATAATCACCATAGTCCAACGATAGTCTGCGTATTCATCGTTGCCAATCGCACTGTTACCAATGAACCCTTTGTACAAAGTTGATAAGTGCGCACGCATCACCCGGTCATATGTCTTGAGCATCCAGAAGAATCAGATACCATAGAACAATTTATACTACTGCGTTAACACAAACTTTACGGTTGATAGGATGCCCTTGACGGGTTTCGGTTAGTTAACAATCAAAATTACCAGAGTCATCCTTTGGAACCTGCCTTTCGTTCACTAAGTTTATGGTCAAGTAAAACCTAGAGACCAAGTTATTTGGGGGAGGGCTAGAACTAGCCTCTTCGGGGTTAAAGTTTTTCTATGGCCAATATCAGTAGTAGGTTCATTATCCTAGTTAAAGGATACATCTCATATAGTGAGAAATGCCTTCCAGTGGGCTTCCACTGAGGCTTGCTATTAGCAACAAGTTTGCTAATTGGTTTCCAGACTCTCTTAATGTGTTTCCCAACATTCTTAATGGGTTTCCATTCTTTCTTGGGTTGGCGTTTAAGACGCTTAGTCTGGTGGGTGGTTAACATGCATAGAATCGGTTCACACATAATCCAAACAATCATTATGATTAGCAAAAACCAAAGATTTGTTACATGCACCACAAACATTGTTCAAATTTGAAACAGAAACAGAATGTTTAACAAGCAAATTAGAATCAACACGATTCTGTTTATTCAAAGTCCTATGGGGTGCTTCTACTCTCCTCGCATTCGCACTCTTAGCCGGCAAAGAACTATGATTCCGAGGGGCTCTCTTAGGCACAGTTTTGCTAGCTCCAGAAGTGGGTTTTACTCCTGAAGACATAGGACATAACACCGGTAGTTTGCTTATTAGGATGCACTACTGGTTTTTTGAGTTGGTTTGAGTGTAGGTCTGAGGGGGTTCATAAAACAGTTAGCTTGCTATCTTTTAGGTAACGGGGTTGTTTTGACCCAGTTAGCACGTTTGGGTGGTGGAATATACTTAGAACCTAAGTTGTACATTCCAGGAGCAAGCACTTTGGGTGTCTCAGAGGTTGAAGGTCCACTACTTGTTTTACCAGTCACTTGGGCTTGCAGCTTTGTATGTTGTGTAGTTAAGGCACTAAGCTTTTCAGTTCTGTAGGCAGTACGTGAGCTGTGGTATTCGCCTGTGACAGTTCATCCATACCGTATTTGCAGGACTCACGTTTTCTACCTTAGGCCATCTAGCGAATCCTATCCCCTAAGGGAGGTAATCGTATCTTTCAACTGAATTCTGTAGTTTCTAATGCCTGTTCGGTCAAAAACTACCCTTCAGTGGAAACATTTTCATTCAACAAACCTTCATGATTGTTGATCTGTGCATCCCCTAAAATTGGATAGTGTCAATCTTTCCCTTGAGCTGTTTTCGTTAGCCTGTTAATTTCAAAAATTGCATTGGGAGGCAACTAGCAGTGTCTATAGCACTGTGTATAGTTTTGAAATTTAAGTTTGTAAAATCAATATGGTTCTTTTGTAAATAAGAGTTTGGTTTCTCAGATTCATATGACCATCTTTTGTTGTTTTAAAACTTCAGCTTTCAAGTTCAAGAACTTTAGTGGGTTCCTAAACATGCAGATCTAAGATCTTCGCAAAAGGCAATTCGAAAATAGGGGGCACACACACATCGGAAGTAAGCACAATAGAGCAGATATCTTTTTCTAAACATTCAGCAATTAGCAGTCATTTTTGATTAAAAAGATTTTTCTTATCTATGGTCAGGTTCTTGTTATCAAGAACTTCGTTCTACTCCGCATCCAATGATCAAGTCATCAAATATCTGTTCATTTTTCTTTTACTTCCTCTTGAAAAATGTATCATTAGCAGCTTGGATATGTTTTTTGAAATGGTCGTAAAATGGTACTAGTTGTTGTTCAACAAACTGTTTTGCATAATCATAGCACCATTCAGAAACATTGTCTGGCTATTGTGTTGTATCTATCTTTTTATGATACCCTTCAAATTATGAAAACAACATTAACTTTTGAAGATTTGCCAGAACTTGACTTGGGAGGTGGACTTTTTAGGAACAAAAGGAGTTGCAGGCGTGGATGGTTTACTAGCTTGACTAGTAATTTCGTTAGCCAGCAAAAGCCAATACACCTGTCTCAGATAGTTCATTCTGATGATCGAACATAAGGGCATTTAGCTTTCTCATTAGAGCCATTCTCGGGTCGAACATGCCCCGGTTTTTTCGTTCATCTTTTTCATGCTAACAACTTGGTGAATACAAGACCTCTTTCACTATCCCATTATACTACGGAGTGGTAAGTGGGATGTAAAAGGGTATCAGCATCATACAAAAACAGGTTGAGCACGCTTGGCCATATAACCTAGACCTGGGTTGCGAGTGCCTAGGATGTCCTTATGCAAGTCCTTGGTTGCTTTTTTAGGTTTCTTTGAAAGCATGGGAATGGTTTGTGTTGGCATGTTAAATCTTTGCAACATGTCTCTTGCAACTTCGTTAGCAGTTTTTAAAACAAACTATTTCATCTAGAATAACTATCAGCGAGTTCTTTTTCTCAGATAAATTCTTTTCCTTTCAGATTGTAAAAATGACAATTGATTTTTCTTTTCCAGAAGAGTGGATTTAAGCAAATCGTTTTCTTGCACAAAGTTCAGCGTTCGTTATTACGCGAATCACTAGGACTTGTTCCTGTCTAACCTTTGTTTTCCAAGATCATAGATTTGACCTTGTGGGTTATCTAGACGACATATTCTTGCTGTGCATGGAGAAGTCCTAAATCTCACCCTATTTTTAAGGTCACGATTTCCAAACATTTTATTGGTTAACTTAGCATGCCGTCTAGTTGGGTTTGCAGTCATTTAAGATGGCCATCATAGAAACTTTAACAGATTGTTGTCAGCAGATACCTCAGTTGGAACATTTTGGGCTTCTGTGTCAAGAGAAGTTACTGATGAAACGGGTTCGTAATTGTCATCAATCTCGGTCTCAGCATCGGCAGTCTAAATGTTCTTCTGGTGCATTCTCTGACTCAAACTGATAATCCACATTTCAAAGATTTGATTGTCATTGGAGTGTTCCTCATTGGACTGGATTGTTGGTTGCACTAAGGGGTTGACAAGTTGGCCATGGAAGGCGACAGCAGCATTGGGGCCTTTCATCCACAAATCGGAGTTATGCCATCTTATGATTGGCCTTGAAACATGTTTGTGTAGTCAGTGCTTAAGGTTGATCATAAGGTCGCGGTGAATTCCAACATCAGCGAGGATGCTTCAGCTTCAACATTTATACACTCTCCTTTTTCTTTAGCTTTCCATCTGTTAATGCTTTATCTTTGAAGTAATGAGCAGTCCTCTTTCTCTTGGGTTCTTTTCACTGCCTTAGCACAAATGTCCTTCTCCTTGCAGTGTACACATATCACTCTTGCCTCTAGTAACCTGTATTACCATTATTTACCTGGAGCTTCTTCTGATCTGGTTCGTAACAATGTGACCATCATGCACCGTAACATTGAGTCCTTGTGTTGGAGGAGTCCGGAGCTGGTTGTTGTTGGGTGGAAACATGCTTTTGAAAACATTAAGAGATGCAATGTCTGAGTCATAGTGGCCATCAAAGCGTTTCATTCGGAGACTGTGCAGTAGGCTGAGGACTAGGAGTTGGAGGGTGATGAAAGAGAGGTGCAGATGGTGGTGTGAGCAACATAGGCAGTTGGATCACATTACTTGTTAGACTGCTCCTGTTTCTTGAGAGTCTTTTTTGGATGAGGCTCGTAGGCTTTTAGTATGAGTATAGATTGAACATAAGGTTGTGGTTGAGCCTATCCATGTTCTGTTGGACATTAGTCACCTTACTTACCCCAATAGCTCCGAAAGGTTGTTGACAACTTGGTGTTCATCTGATGAGTTAGAAATTTTGGTTTGAGCTGACGTATCTTCATGTCATTCACAAGTTATGGAAAGCAACAATATGTAGTCATGAATTTCGATTCGTTCCAATAGCTCACGAAATGGGTTCGTAATCATCAAACAGATTCTTCCTTCCTTTGTTGAACGAGTCCTACCTGATCCTTGCATACGCATCTCACATCTATCCAAATCTCTTTGCTATGCTTGTTGATTTAGGTTGTTTGTGAAAGATGTGTCTGGGAAGACCTTGACTAAGAATGATTTCAGCTTGAGTATCAGCCATCTCAAGTTTGTTTTCCTCTTCATTGAATTCAGAATCAAGTTTCTTCCTCGGTGCGGGCACAACAGTAGAATCAGTAGGTGGAGGATCAGTGATCATAGGGTGAGGTGTAGGTCCATTCTGGATGGATTTCCATATCAGCTTGCCATTGGGTTTGCCTCGAATGTACCTGTGTATACGAATCTTCCAAACATCGTAGTCATCTCAACCAACATTAGGTGGACGGTGTATCGGTACCCGCTTGCATTTGGTTTCTTCATTGGATCCCATATTAATTTAAAGTATGAATGAACGCGATCGCAATAGTGTTTGTGATTTGTTTGATTTGTGTTTATGTTTTTGTTGTTGTTTGATTATTTAGTTCGGTTCAAGAGGGAAAGCTTGTTCGGTTGTCTTGTTCGGTTGACCAAGTAAACACTCGTTCGGTTCTAGTGACTTAAAGCTCGTTCGGTTCAAAGAGAGTCCACTCGTTCGATTGTCACTGGTTCGATTGTCCTTGGTCGTTGTTCGTTCGGTTGTTCAAAGTAAACAGTCGTTCGGTTCTAAAAGACTTTGCTCGTTCGGTCCTTAAATCTTTAACTCGTTCGATCGTTTCTCTTTGAAGCTTGTTCGATCCTCCTAGTTCGGTCTTCAAAGGAGTTTCCCTAGTTCGATCCTCCTTGTTCGATCTCTTGTTCGATCCTCTCGTTCGATCTCTTGTTCGATCCTCTCGTTCGATCTCTTGTTCGATCCTCTCGTTCGATTGTCTAAGAACAAACTCGTTCGATGCTTGAAGACTTGAACTCGTTCGATCGTCAAATCCTTTTGCTCGTTCGGTGGACACAAAACACGAATCCAAAGACCTTTTTCTTGCTTAACAACACGAACAACCTTAACAATGATTAGCTCGAACCTCAAACAAGAAGAAAAAAATCTCGACTCCTCTTTTTTAATCAAATCGAACAAAAAAAATTAACAAAAGAAAATCACGAGATCGTTTATTGCTAACAAGATGGTTTGATTGATATTAGATTAAACATAAACCATCTATGAATCAAGAATAAAAAACAAACAAATAATCAAAACAAAGAAATCAAAACCCTATTTTTTTTCGAAATCAAGATAATAGCATAACAAACCAAATCATTCATCATCGTGTAGGCTCTGATACACAATTGTTTGGTTCCATGATCATTCATACAAACCTTAACAATGATGTGTAGAATCAAGATGCAGGAAAAATAAAATCTTTATTGATGATTGAAAGAAAACCCTTTTGGTGGCTAGAAACCTAACAATATAATAATGACTAGCTAACCTAATTTTTACTAAACAAGGTGTATTTATACTAATAAAGGATTAGCCTAGGAGGCCTTTGTGGGCTTTTTCATTAATGGCCCGTTTACATAATATTACACGCCTAAACGAGCTAGACTTTTGTCTTGTATCTTCGAAGTGTCGAAGCTTCTTTGTTTGGACCATTTATGTGTTTTCCTACACCCATGACAGGAAATTATTTGCCCTCTGGACCTGATATTGAAATAGATGACTCACAATATACATATGGTCCAAGAAAGTCTCAACCACAACTGAAACTTGATATCTGTTACTCTAACACTAGTACAAAACCTTCTGAATTAGTGTCTGAACCAGTTGTCAATGAATCAAATATAGAAAGTTCAACCTAAGGTTTGGTTTGATGCTCCTATCATTGAGGACGTATGAGATCAGATACGTGATTGACTGTGTATGTGTGCTGTACATACAAAAGGACCTTCACCTAGTTTTGCTAACAAGCAAGTAAAAACTCCTAGGGAAACTGCTAAGAATCAGTCCACACATAGTCAAAAACCTAAGGTTAACAACAAAGAGTTGGGGCATGGATTTACTGAAAGAGCATGTTTTGTTCTGTGGTAGTTTTAGTCATTTAATAAGAGATTGTGATTATCATGTAATAATGGCTACTATAACAAGTTAAACTAAACAAACAAAATATATCTAGGGTAATGGTAATGGGTGAGGAACAACATGGACAATGTTCAAAGGAATAAAACAAACACAAAATCAATTTGTTCCCGTAGCAGTAAAAAGAACTGAAAAAAAATCCAGTTAATACTGCTTAAGCTAGCAGTACTAACAATTTTAAGTTTCTGCTAGACAAAGTAAACAGAAAGACTGTACTACTAGCACTGCTTTAAAAAGTAATACTGTTAAGCCCATTGTGAATTGTGTTAGACCAACAAATGTTTTTCACAAAACTCATTCACCATCATCAAGGCCTTTCAAAAGAACAACAGTACTAAGAACAAATTTTTCAAACCAAAAAGTTTATACTGCTAAGGTAAAAGAAGTTAGTACTGTTGGGGAAAAATGGGACACTGCTGTTAAGTCCTCAGCACGTTTTGTAAATGGAGTAATACTAGGATTACAACAATATATTCTCTCCAAAATACAATGGTGGATCTAGTCTTAGAAATTTTTCAACTTTCAAAGATCCACTAGGCAGGACTCAAGCCCAAACAGGCTTGGGGATTCCCCTAAAGAGAGTCTAATCTTTTTCTTTTATATGTGAGGATAATCCACATGAACTCTAAAAGAATAAAGGTATTATTTGATAGTGGATGTTTCCAGGCACATGACAGGGAACAAGGCTTACCTTGTGACTTTCAAGACTTTAATTGGTGGGCCTGTTGACCTTTTGGATGGTAGTTAAGGTCTATATTACTGGAAAGCGAAAATAAAACTGGTAAGTTAGATTTTGAAGATGTAAGCTTTGTGAAAGAACTTTAGCATTTCAATCTCTTTTCTGTGTCACAAATGTGTGACAAAAAGAACAAGGTTCTGTTTACTGACTCTGAATGTCTTGTTTTGTCTCCTGATTTTAAGTTACCTGATGAAAATCAAATATTACTTAAAGTCCCCAGGCAAAACAATTATGACAGTTTCAATTTAGAGAACAATTGTTCCTTTAGGAGGTTTGCTTGTTTAAATTGCAAAGGGGGGGAAAATACAATGATGAATCTAACTTATGGCATAGGAGGTTGGGTCATGTCAATTTTAAAAAACCTAAACTATTGTGAAGGGAAAACATTGTCAGAGGTTTACCTACAAAAGGCTTTTTCAAAATGAAACACTTGTGTTGCTTGTCAGAAAGGAACGCAACACAAGCTTCTTGTAAGGCCAAATTAGTTAGCTTATTAGCCACCCCTAACCAACTTCTTCATATGGACTTGTTTAGACCTACATCTGTAGAACGCATAAATAAACCATAAGCCCTATTGGTATGTTCCCCCATGTTATCACTGATGATTTTAGCAGTTTTTAGTTGGACATTTTTCTTAAGAACTAAGGATGAAACTAGTGCAATCCTTAAGGACTTTATAAGACAAATAGAGAACCAATTGAATCAAAAGGTTAAAACTATTAGATGTGATAATGGAACAGAATTTAAAAACAGGGATGTTATTGAAATTTTTGGGTTTTAAAAGGATCAAGAGGGGGAGTACAGTAATGCCAGAATCCACAACAAAAAATGGAGTTGCTTGACGAGAAAGAACAGGACCCTTATTGAGGACTAGTCAGCAAGGACCCATGCTTGCAGATTCATTTTTACTAACATTGTTGGGACTGAAGAGTAGTACTTGCTTGCTATGTTTCAAACACAGGGTTATAGTGACCAGCCTCATAATAAGCACCTTATGATACTTTTTACTAGTAAGACACCAATTATAAGTTATATAAGACCTTTTGGGTGCCATGTGACCATCTTGAACACCATAGACCACTTGGGCAAGTTTGCTGGAAAATCTGATGAGGGATTTTTGGTTGGGTATTCTCTACAAAGCAAGGCCTTTAGAGTATACAATTTAGAAACCAAAAGAGTTGAAGAAAATCTGCACATAAACTTCTTAGAGAACAAACCCAATGTTGCAGGGAAAGGACCATCTTGGCTTTTTGACCTTGATTATTTGACTGATTCTATGAACTATCTTTCTGTTAGATCAGAGAATCAAGCTAACCTTCATGCAGGTCAACAAGAATCTAACCAAAATACAGGCACAAAAGACAAAATTGATGCAGGGGATTCTGAAAAAGAAGATGAATCTGCTCAAGACTGCTTTGAACTGCCAATATGGCATTCCTATTCTTCCACAAACACATCTGCTTCAAAATCAGATAATAAGAGAGGAGGTCCAAGAGAGGAAGAACAAGTCTTTCTGGATGATCTTGCAAGACTTCAAAGGCAAGAAAAGGAAGCTAATGAGGAAGCTGAAGCTCTCAGGAAGAATCTTGAACAAGAAACTGAGAACTTGGTTACTCAGGCAGGAGCTGCTAAGTCTAGCAGTACTAACATTTTTAGTACTGTTAGCACAACAGCTAAAGCTAGCGGTACTAACCTTGTTAATACTGTTAGCACAACAGCTAAAGCTAGCGGTACTAACCTTGTTAATACTGTTAGCATACCAGTTAGTACTGCCAGTCCTAATGAGGGACTATCTCTTTCTGACACATCCAATTCCCAAGAAGATGACTCTGAAATACCTCCACTGGAGGATATTCATCAAGATACTACTGATGGTATCTTTACACATTCATCTTATGATGATGAGGGTGCAGAGGCTGACTTCACAAATTTGGAAACTGTTGTGAATGTTAGTCCTATTCCCACATCAAGAATTAATCCCTCTCATCCTTCAGCACTTATTCTAGGAGATCCAACATCAGCAGTACAAACAAGAGGCAATAGTAAATAAAATTTCTGAAGCTCATTCTTATTGTTATTTTATGTTCAAAAGCAAAGGAGAAACAATCATAAGGACGATTCGCATTGTGACTATTTGCTGTTTTCTATCCCAACATGTACCCAAGAAGATTTCAGAAGCTCTGAAGATGAAAAGCTGGGTGATGCATATGCAAGAAGAATTGTTGCAGTTTGAGATTCAAAAAGTTTGATCTACTAGATTTGCCATATGGGAAAAAAGGCTATCGAACAAAGTGGGTGTACCAAATAAGAAGGATAAAGAGGGAGTGGTTGTTCCGTAACTAAGCTAGAATAGTTTGTCTCACAGGACACAAAGCGCTAGAGGAAGGAATAGACTGATGATGAGTTTTGCTCCTATGGCTAGGCTTGAAGCCATAAAAGATCTTTTTAGCATTTGCCTCGTATAGGGCTTTATAGTCTATCAATGGATGTGAAAGTGTCATTCTTATGGGCAAAGATTAATAAGAGTGTATATGTGTCCTCGAGAAAAACACCATGCTGTTTTCCTAGATCCTAAGTATGGCCTGAGAAATGTCATAAAAGTGGTATTAAAGCACTGTATGGTTTACATCAAGCTCCAATAGCATGGTATTGCTACTTTATTCACTTCTTGTGAAGAATGGATACAAAAAGGGACAATTGACAAAACTCTCTTCCTAAAGAAGGACAACATGATATCATTTTAGGTTATCAAGTCTATGTGGATGATAATCATCTTGAGGTTCTACAAAGAAGTCTGTGTGATGATTTGAGGCATTGATTAAGAGTAGATTTTAGATGATTCAATGGGAAGAGCTCACTTTCTTTCTTGTCCACAAGTCAAACATGAAACCAAATGGTATATTTATTGAGCCAGGATAAGTATGTGCTGAAAGCCTGAAGAAGTTTGACATTGCAAGTGTTAAGACTGGCCAGTTACACCAATTGAGACTCAGAAGCCTTTAGTCAAAATGAGGAAGCCATGATGTTGATGTTCCATCTCCTATAGGTCAATGATTGTAGTGATCATGTTTCGACTTCTGTTATGATTCGTAACATACCCAATGGTACGCATCCCCTTTGTTGTCAAACATGACATAGACCCGTCTCTTGGTGGGTCGAACCACACCGGCAAATACTCTTTCGATGGGCTACATAATCTTCAACATTGTAGGTTCAATGTATGAGTTAGGGTTCAACATTGTAGGTTCAACGTATGAGCTAGGTTTAATGATGAAAATAATTAAATGCAATGTAAGCAAGGGACGTATGAGCATTATAGGTTCAACAAGTGGTCCGTACACTTTCCGGTAGCAACTGGACCAAGAAACTGTGTTGTACCTAATCGTAAACCTAAGGACAAACCACGTTTTAACGAGGGTGCAAAAAGGTTGTTTATTAAGAAACAACATCATCGCGAGATAATATTGAAGTTGGATCCTAGTGATCATGTTTCGACTTCTGTTATGATTCGTAACATACCCAATAACTACATGAGGGAATTGCTTGTGAAGTTTCATAAGGATCATTGTAAGACACAAAATGAAATGGAGGAAAATGATGGAAAATCTGCTTGTAATTTTGTGTATCTACCCATTGATTTTAAGCATCGTCTGAATGTCGAGTATACGTTTGTGAACTTTACGACTTCTGAAGCAGTTTGGAAATCTCATGTTTGCATTACCAGAAAGAGTTGGCCGTTGTTCAAGAGTAAGAAGATTGCTCAAGTTGTTCGTACTTGGATTTAGAGTAAGAATTCTCTTGTGAAGCATTTTGAAGACATGAGATTAAGTAGAGCATCCAAAGAGTATTTTCAGAGTGTGGTACGACCCACCAAGAGACGAGTCTATGTCATGTTTGACAACAAAGGGGATGCGTAACAATGGACCAATGTGTGCCAGGTAAATTGGTGAGTATGGTTAATGACGAATGAAGTGTGCATATCAAGCAAATAATTTCAGATTAGAGATTTAGTATGCTTTTAAACTATCCCTAGAAGTAAGTACTACTATTAGTAGAAATATTAGCAATTAGTTAGTGTAGTAATAGTTGTATAGTTTGTATGAAATTTTTGGAGTAAAGATACATCTTAACTAGAAGTAATGCTTGTCAATGCTTTGAGAAGATTTAGAGAGTCACTGAGAAGAGTTGCTGATGGTGCTGAAGCATT
>BQNB010020835.1:12717-64995 GCA_026074375.1 Tanacetum coccineum | reverse complement strand
GGAATATTCAACACCAAATTGATTTGATTCCTGGACAAATTTTACCTACTCACTATAGGATGAGCCCTAAGGAGTCTAAAATTTTGTGTGAGAAGATAGAGAATTGTTGAAAAAGGCCACATTTAAGAAAGCATTATTCCTTGTACGGTTTTGGCGCTTCTTGTACCAAATAAGGATGGAAGTTGGAGGAAGTACGTTGATAGTCGAGCCATCAACAAAATCACAGTAAGGTATCATTTTTCTATTTCGCATCTTGACGACTTATTGGATCAATTAGCACATGCTAGATTATTTTCTAAAATAGATTTGAGGAGTGGCTACTGGTATGTGTTTAATTACACACACCTTTTACTTTTAAAAACAAGTTAAAATAACCAAAAATGGACTTAAAAGGCCAAATATATGCTTGTTTTGCTAATTGTGTTATGCAGGAACGGATATCTAAGAAAAGGACGAAAAACGAAGCCAAAACGACAAAATCGGACACGGAATGGAAAGGCATGGTAAAGACAAAGTCAAGACAAAGCCCATGTGTAAATAAGTCAACCAAAGTCAACCCCGATAAATCCAAAGTCAAAAAAATGAAGAAAAATAAGTTTAGGGGCCAAAATTGCCAAGTCCCTAACTTATTTAATGAAGAAAAAAAAGAAAATACTTGTGAGGGATCAAAACTGCCAATCCACCAAAGAAATACCACATGGGTCAAAACTGCCAATCTATTATTCTTGTATCACAAAAAGGACCTCTTTTGTAAACCTTAAATAACACATAAGGGGGTGTTTCGGCCAACATCCCAAACGTTTATAAACACAAGGACGTGTTTTGCAAAAAACACTGTAACCATGAGGGACCATTTGTGACAAACCCACAACCATTTTTGAAACACTGTACATCTCCTACAATTTTTCCCGCCAATCACCCAAACCCCACATCCCGTCATAATCAAACCTCGTTGACTTCACCACATCACTCCAAACCCTTCACAATCACAAATCCTACCCCTCACATAGGTCAATGATCAGCTTGGCAATCCTATGTGACCTTATTGGCCAAGAACAAATTGATGGTTGATATAGTTTGAGTGGGCACTACTCAAAACCAAGGGCCAGGATTGCCCTTGTGTTTACACACACACAACAAGCACACAAGGCTGTTTTGTGTCTACAAAGAAGCACAGAAGTGAAGTAAAGAAGAGAAGACCAAAACCCTAGCTTATTTGGCTATAAAAGCTTTTGTAAGCCATTGTGGCAAAGGAGTTAGTTTTTAAGTGTGTAATTTTTAGAATTCAGTTTTAGTCTTTAATAGTGTAATTCATTTAAACTTTTATGTACTTGTAATGTTCTTAATGAAAAATTGAGATTTAAGTTCAAATTGTTTCCAAGTTATTGTTTCCTTTAAGCTCACTTCTAAGCTCTTAATATAAGCAATTTATAATCTGTTTTAAGACTTTGATACAAAGTTCAAGAAAAATAAAGGAAAAAGTATAAAAAGGGTACTGTTTGATAAGCCAATGGAGGAATGGGCAGAGATGGATGGCCCATTGGTTTCTTAGTTTAGCTTATTTATAAGCTTGGGTAGGAATAAAGCTTATTTAGATTCTCATTACTCCTGTTTTGAGCAAGGAGTCAAGGTACACTTCCTTTTAAATTTTTGCTTATTTACTATTCATTTGCTTATTTACTGCTTATATCTGCTTTTTGTTGCTTATTTGTGTGTATTTTATGCTTATAGTTTTTCTTTAATGCTTTTATATCTTTTGATTAAGTTTTGATGTTAAAATGCTATTTTTGCCTTTAAAACTGCTTATCACTATTTGCTTATTTGAAGTGCTTATTTTTGCTTGTAACTTGCTTATTTTATATACTCCTTCTTATTTGTTCACATCTTTTTTTAAGCTATCTTTACTAAATCCCTGTTAAATAAGGCCATTAAATAATTAGGTTTCTCATTATTTAAAGGGGTGTTTGGCATAACAAGCCAAAGTGGGTCATTTTTGGTTTTGAAAGTCATTGGGTCATTTGGCCACCTTTGGCAAGTTTTTTTTAGTTGTTTTATATGTATTTTCAAAATTTTTAAGGTCTTAAGTTTTGTTTTGAGTCTTTCCTAATTAGTCTTTTAAATCTGTGGTGACAAACAGCTTGCAAAGGCTTATTAGCTTAAGCTTTTTTTTAAATCAACTTTTGAGCCTTGTTTTTGAGTCCTTTTGAGTGTCAAAACTTAGTTGTTAAAAGTCTTATAGTTTACTTTGCTTTAATCAAAATCTGTCAAGTTTTGTTAAAGTAAATTCTTATAGTTAAAACTGTTAGTTTTACACTTTCAACTATCAGACCTTTAAAACTGTTTTTAACTTTCAAAAATTTGAGCATAAGCTCATTGGAATCCATACTCCCATTCTTGTTTGACTTACTGTTCTTAAGTTAGGACTTATTTTTTTAGCTTATTTGAGGCTGCAAATTGCCTTGATGTCTTTTCTAGGAAAACTAAAAGAGTAGCATACTGATTGAAACAACCCTTTTCTCTTATCTTTTTCCTAGCTTATTTTATTTTCAAACCATTTTTTTTGCTGTTTTAGATAGCCTCTTGGGTACTCTTTAAGCCCATAGAAGCTTTTAAGCCTAAGAAGCCCTCTAAGTGACTTATTTTTAAGCCAAAAGAGAGCTCCTTGGCTGTTGTGTATGCAGTTATAGCCCCACCTTGCTTATTTGCTTATTTTGTTTATCTGCTTGCTCACTTGGCTTATTTTTGATTAAATTTGCTTATTAGGTGCTAGTGTTGGTTTGTTTTTGCTTATTTGCATTTTGCTTTAGCTTATTTGTGTAAAAGTGCTTAACAGTTTGCATCTTAAGCACTTAGTGTAAAAAAGGTGCAAACTGTCACTTTTCTTTGCCTCTTTTTCTAGCTTATTTTTAGCTTTTCTCAAAAAGCTGTAGTTATGAAAAATGATAAGCTCAAGGTGCTTATCAAGTTTGTGTAAAAAGTTTTGAAAAAAAAAGAGGAGATAAGGGGAAACCCGGGTGAGCAAGACTCGAACCCGGGTCTCACCCTCAATACACCTCTTTTATAACACTCTTACCGCTGTGCCCTTGGGTCTTTTCTGTTAGACCCTTGGGCACTTTGATATATAAGGGGGTTTTGGCCAAAATAGCTATAAGCTCGTTTAAGCTTATTTTTGGCTTATTTATAAGCCGAATTTTGGGTTTCTTATTTTTCTTAGGATAGTTGTAGGATCAAGTAATTTTAGTAATTTTTTCAGAATTTTTAAAAATAGTTTAGTATTTTTTATAATTTAATTTCGTTAAAAGTTTTAAAAATTCATAAAAAATACAAAAATTATCAAAAAAATATTTTTCTTTTTTAGAAAATTTTCTTTAATCATATTTTACGTAGGAAAAATAGAAAAACTTTTGTAGGGTTAATTTTGCAAACTTTTGATTTTTAAAGAACGGGTCTCGGGTACGGATCTTGACTTGACTCGTTTTTGGGTCAAACGACCTCCGTTTTCAGTCTAGTCTTTTTCATTCTTCATTATTAGTCCCCTAGAGTAGTTTAGAAGTAAAAATTTCTTTGTAGGGCTAATTTTTAAGATTTTAGGTTTTTGACCCCTTGTTCGGGATTCCTGCTCTCGTTTTTCAGCTTAATTTCATAATTTTTAGGTTTTTCTCAATCGTTTTTGTTTGTTATTGATTAATTTAGCTTTCTACTCTCTCAAATCATTAATCTCATTCAAACTCTAATTTTCCGACTGTATCGATTCTCCAGCACAGCCTCGTTGGGGATAAACGACCCGGGGATATTCTATACTACTTCTCGGTTTTATTGATTGTTTTTGGATTATACTTATTATATATATTTTATTATATATATTATTTATATCTTTAAGAATCAACCAAAGAACTAAAGTTTTCATATTGTTGTTTCAACAGAGCCTTATGTGTCTTCTTTGTTGATTCGTTGCCTCCAAATCGAGCTTTAATTGCAGCAAACATTGATTGAGCATCAACATACTGGTCGAAGGTAAGTTGATGTTCATTGGGCAGTACCATAAGCAGTAGACTTCTTGCCTTTACATCATTCTTTTTACATGTCTTTTCTTCAATAGTAGCAGGTGAAGTCATCTTTGTTGTTGTTGATGTACCAGTTTCTTCTGGTGGTGTTGTTACAGGAATAGGTACCCATGAATTCCCATTCTTTATGACTTCCCATAGAGCATAATCCTGAATCTGAAAATACTATTTAATCCTGATCTCCCACATCTCATACTCCCCGAGTTTGAGCATGGGAAGCTTAGCCAAAGCATTGTTCTGTGTATTCTCGAACTCCATTACTTCTAGATCAAAGTTTCTCAAAGCACAGGCTCTGATACCACTTGTTGATCCCAAGCCTTGATCGATTCATTACCTTGTAAAGAGTATGTTACCTTAGATAAATCCAAAATAACAATAGTAGAAACATTGTTTATATATCAAAGTATATGCGGAATCTACACTTCAATACTCTAGAAGTATTAATCAATGGAACAGTACCAGACAATGAACAATGAATAAAACACAAAATGCTTCAATATTATTAGAACAATAATACGAGTACTCTTGCTTAGTACTAGGGTTACAACCTTGAAGCTATTACAATGTTCTTTCTCTAAGATGTATATTTCTCTCTTAAGTATATATAAACCCTTAACCTAGGATCTCCTTTTATACACCACAAGGAGTCATTTACAAGATAACTACCGAACTTTTAGGGTCAATTACAATTATAATCATATATGAATCTTCCTAATATATAAGATATACATTCCATATTTATCTTATTGCATCCTTATCTTCAAGTCAGCAGCATTAACCATCAGCAGTATTAACTTTTCTTCTAGCAGTATTAACTAACACTGGCAGTACTAAGTTTGTACTGGCAGTACTAACTCCATTAGTACTGTTAGTTATACCTTGGAAGTATTAACTCTTGATGAAGATTTATTCCCAACAAGAACCTCCAATGAATGCCTTTTGATCTTTGTTGCGAGGTAGTTTTGGACAATCGCTAAAGATATGATTTGGATCACCGCATCTAAATCATTTCCGGTCACTCTTCCCTTTCTTCTCATCCCTTTGTCAGAATGACTTCTTTTCTTATTTTGGTTGCCTAACAAATTTACCCTTTCTTCTAAAGAACTTTTTAAATTCCTTACGGCCATAGCATATTCTTCGTCATCGCTTCCGGATGTCAAAGTTTCATCATCGCTAGATTCTTTCTTAGCTTTCAAGGCAATGGACTTAACCCTTTCCTTTTTGCCTTTATAGATTTTGGAATCTTTTTCCATGACTACTTCATGTAATTTTAGATTGTCGATAAGCTCGTTAAGAGCTAGTTATGACAAATCTTTTGATTCTTCAATCGTCGTGACTTTTGCTCTCCATTTAGGATGTAGAGCCCTAAGAAACTTCCTAACATAGTTCTTTTTAGAAAAAACTTCATCAAGAGCTTTAAGACTAGTAATAATAGTGTTAAATCTAGCAAAACCGCTATCAATAGATTCTTCTTCAAGGATAGTAAATTGTTCATATTGTTGAACAAGAAGATCAATTTTATTATCCTTTACTTGGCTATTACCTTGATGTGTGATTAACAACGATTTCCAAATATCTTTAGCCGTTTTACACATAAAAATTCTTTCGTATTCCTTTTTAGGTAAAGCATTATAAAGAACCATTTTAGCTTCATTATTTTTAGCAAGTTTCTTTTTAAGATCGTCGGATTGTTCTTCAAAAGGAACAACCTCTAAAATTTGGGTAACTTCATTTTTGGCAACCGGTGGAAAATCACCATTCAAGATAATATGCCAAAGATCTAAATCTTTTGCTTTCACATAAGTTTCAAATCTATTTTTCCAATATATAAAATGATCACTTTCAAAAAGTGGTGGTCTTTTCATAGATTGCCCCTCTAAATATTTATCCGAATCCATAGATCGATTCAAGCTATAGTGTATAATATACGTTAAAGATCTTGGGTGACCTTGGCTTCTGATACTAATTGTGGAAATTAGAAGGGGGTGAGGAGGGGTTGAATAGTTTTTAACGTTTTAAAATAAAACTTAGATTGTCAACTTATGTGAACTCAAGAGATATACACAAGTGTATATGATAACAATGCAATAAGTAAATAAGTAATCTACGAAGTATGAACAAGTAAAGATAAGAAAGATTAAACCGATGACACAATGATTTATAGTGGTTCATCTACGAAGCTCTTCTTCGCCCTACTCCACTCCCCAAGTACCAACTTAAGAGTTATCTTTACTAAGTCAACAAGCTCCCTTTAGGCGGAGAAAACCGTACACGTCGCTTACACTTTTTCTGGTACTAAGCTAAATACTGAGTTCTACTTCAAGATAGAACCAATCTAACACACTATGTATTTTGTGGCCTAAATACTAACCTATCATACACATATGATACACACAACACAACAAGTTACCAAAGAAACTTGGAGACCCTGGCCGATTTCTTATTCCATGTGAATTCTCCAGGATTAATACATGCAACGCCTTGGCCGATCTTGGCGCAAGCATTAATCTTATGCCATATTCCGTATGGAAAATCCTCTCTTCCCGAACTAACCCCGACTTAACAAGACAGCTAGCTAAGCGGATCGATCAATCTCTGAACCAATCGGTATCGCTGAAGACGTCTATGTAACGGTGGGAAAGTTCCAATTTCCTGCAGATTTCATGGTCGTAGATTTTGAGCCAGACCCCCGAGTACCCTTAATTCTCGGGAGGAGTTTCTTAAAGACCAGTCGTGCATTAATCAATGTATAGGAGGGTGAAATAACCCTTCGTGTTGGCAGAGAGGCCATTACATTTAATCTGGACCAAACTTTGAGATACACGGCTAATTACAATCATATGACGGCAAACCGAATTGACGTCATTGATATGGCTTGTAAAGAAAACTCTCAAAGAAGAGTTTTGGTTTCTCAAATGTGATCTCAAAGTGGCAATCCCCACTCCTTACTATGATCCAATTCGTTTTCAACCACCTCTCCTACTTTAACTCCATTTGGGGACAGTGATTTTCTCCTTTTCGAATAAGCTGACTCTTTTCTTGCTATAAAGGATGATCCAACTTCACCAGAAGTTGATCCAACATATTATGACTCTGATGGGACATAACTTTCTCCTCGAGCAATCTTAATGATGATCCCTCACCACCACCTCCCAATCAAGGAAATTATTTTCCGGAAACTCAAAAAGATCTTAAAATCTGTGAAGCAAACTCTTCAGTTAATGAGCCCCCTGAGGTTGAACTCAAGGACTTGCCACCTCATTTAGAATATGCATTTTTGGAGGGTGACGACAAGTTACCCGTCATAATTGCAAAAGATTTAAAGAATGAGGAAAAGGCAGCTCTAATCGAGGTTCTTAAGTCCCACAAGCGAGCCATCGCTTGGAAACTTTCTAATATCAAGGGTATCAACCCAGAGTTTTGTACCCACAAAATTCTCATGGAAGAGGACTACGAACCGACGGTTCAGCATCAAAGGCGGGTAAATCCAAAAATCCATGACGTCATCAAGAAAGAAGTTGAAAAGCTTCTTGACGCCGGATTAATTTATCCGATCTCTGACAGTCCATGGGTAAGCCCGGTGCATTGTGTACCGAAGAAGGGTGGCATGACCGTCGTCAAAAACGATGAAAATGATCTTATACCGACTCGATTGGTCACAGGGTGGAGAGTGTGCATTGACTATAGAAAGTTGAATGAGGCTACCCGAAAGGACCACTTTCCACTTCCCTTCATGGACCAAATGCTCGAAAGACTCGCGGGAAACCAATTCTATTGTTTCCTCGATGGCTTTTCGGGTTATTTCCAGATTCCCATAGACCCGAAGGACCAAGAAAAAACAACCTTTACTTGCCCTTCGTACGGAACATATGCCTACCAGCTTGCATGCCATTTGGGCTATGCCAATGCACCCGGCACGTTCCAATGCGCATGTATATAGGCAAACTTTCCCACCGACATGATCGTAAAAAATGATGGAAGTGTTTATGGATGACTTTTCGGTCTTTGGGGATTCTTTCTCTACATGCCTATCCCATTTGGACAAAATGTTAAAACGGTGTGAAGACACCAATTTGGTCCTAAACTGGGAGAAAAGCCATTTCATGGTAAAAGAAGGCATTGTTCTTGGACACAAAATCTCCAAGTCGGGAATTGAGGTCGATCGAGCTAAAGTTGACGATCAGCCAAGCTCCTCACCCGACTACTGTGAAAGGTGTCCGAAGTTTTTTGGGCATGCCAGTTTTTACCGACGTTTCATACAAGACTCACCAAAACTGACCCGCACCAATACTCACTCTCTTGAAAAAGAGACTCCATTTTTCTTCTCAAAAAGAGTTATCGAATCCTTTAATACACTTAAAAGAAAATTGACCGAGGCTCCGATTTTGATTGCTCCCGACTAGGACTTGCCCCTTTGCGAACTAAATGGTGATGCGAATGTGATTTTACTATTGGGGCATCCTATGCAACGAAAAAAATAAGCATTTCCAACCAATTCACTATGCCAGCAAAACCATGACTGAAGCTCAAGCACACTACACTACGACCGAAAAAAAATACTTGCCGTAGTGTACGCTTTTGAGAAATTTTGGTCATATCTTGTTTTGCTAAAGAGCATAGTGGTAATACAACCGACCATTCTGCTATAAAGATCTCTTCGCTAAAAGGATCAAAGCCAAACTGATGCGATGGATCCTTTTGGCTCCAAGAACTCGATGTTGTCACCGAGACAAAAAAGGAGCAGAGAATCTGGCCCGCACGATCATCTTTCCAGACTTGAGAACCCTCATCAAGATAAACTCAAGAACAAGGAAATCACGGAAACATTTCCTCTCGAAACTCTTGGATCGGTTGCTCTTCGTGTTGATAGTACCACATGGTTTATAGATTTCGCAAACTACCATGCGGGGAATTTCATTGTCAAGGGAATGTCATCCCAACAGAAAAACAAGTTTTTCAAAGATGTCAAACACTACTTCTGGGATGTCCCCTTTTTGTTTAAAATCTGTGCGGATCAAATGATCCGGCGGTGTGTGCACGGCAAAGAAGCTCTCGACATTCTCGGAATTCTTGCCCAACAATGGACCCACCGGGGGACATCATGGTGCAAATCTCACCACCAAAAAGGTCTTTGATGCCGGATTCTTTTGGCCTTCAATATATAAAGATGCCCACGAGTTGGTGAAATATTGCGACTCGTGCCAACGACAAGGAAAAATTTCACAAAAGGATGAAATGCCTCAAAATTCCATCCAAGTTTGTGAAATCTTTGACGTTTGGGGCATCGATTTCATGGGACCATTCCCATCTTCTAAAGGCAACAAATACATACTTATGGCTGTCGATTACCTATCAAAACGGGTTGAAGCAAAAGCGCTCCCCACCAACGATGCCCGAGTAGATTTGCAATTTCTTAAATCTCTTCTTTGCAGATACGGTGCTCCTCGTAGCCATATTAGAATCGTGGAACACATTTTTGCAATGACCAGTTTGCAAAGGTCATGCTTAAATATGGAGTCACTCGTCGTCTCTCCACCGCGTATCACCCACAGACAAGTGGGCAGGTTAAAGTTTCGAATCGTGGTTTAAAAAGATTCTATGAAAGGACAGTGGTCGAAAAATCGTGCCTCTTGTCGGGACCAAAACTGGATGAACGCTCTCTGGGCCTTCCGAACAGCGTACAAAAAACACCCATCGGGTGCACTCCGTACAAGCTTGTATATGGAAAGGCATGTCATCTGCCGATTGAGTTGGAGCACAAAGCTTACTAGGCCCTTAAACATGCAAACTTTGATATCAAAACCGTGGGTGATCAACGCAAAGTTTAACTCAATGAATTAAGTAAACTGCGTGATCAAGCCTTTGAAAATTCTTTGATCTACAAAGAGAAAACTAAGAGGATTCATGACGCAAAGATCAAAAACCGCGTTTTTCAACGCGGTGAATTTATCGAATTGAGAAGGGTGTATTTGGATACTGGTGGCAAGTTCCCCTCTATAACACAAGATTGAAAATTTATCTTCCGACAATTGAAGTCCCGTTGGTACAGGACCCATTTACCATATGTTCAAGTTATTTTCGTATGGCATACCGTTGAGTTATCCCAAAACTCCGGGCCAAACTTCAAAGTAAATGGTCCCTTCATCACAAGCACTATACTTTGGAGGTGATATCCTCTGCTATGGATTCCCGGACCTGCAAGACCTTCCCTATGGATATGCCCGGGCTCACAACCGATGTGGGGGGGGGGGGGGGGGGTTTGGGGGGGGGGGGGGGGGGGGGGGGGGGGGGGGGGGGGGGGGGGGGGGGGGGGGGGGGGGGGGGGGGGGGTGGTGGGGGGGGGGGGGGGGGGGGGGGGGGGGGGGGGGGGGGGGGGGGGGGGGGGGGCAAAGGGGGCCTTCTAAAAGGGGGGGTATGGGAGGGGGGGGGGGTGTAGGCAAATGTGGCAATATTGGTTATAATGAGAGATATGAATTAAGAATAAAAATGTCCGCTTTTGGAAATATTCAAAATAAGCTTTGAACCTTTGGCTATTCTATGTTATAAGCATGTGTATACGGAAAACCTGAGAGTTTTTGAAACCTAAGGTCCGTGAGTCCCGATACTAGTCTTTGTGGGGTGTCAAAAGCCTGGTCACTTAACCGCAAGGTTGGGATGTGCCAAGACGAAAGTCGCTACATGGGATGATCTCACCTTCAAACTCATTATTCTCGGGTGGAACGTGAAACATAGAATGTTGCAAACATTGATCCATGGTTGAAATCCAAAATAGCACATACACCTAAGATATAAATTGTCAGGAGTGAAAAGTTTACAAGTTGCAAATATGAGTAGTGTTAGCATCTTAACTCATAACTAACGGTGATTTTGTTTTAAGCTTGGTTTGGAATAAGTGAAAAGTCGGGAACGATGAATTTATCCTTTTTGGGGCATTCTCGGATCGAAATGCATCTTGTTCTATGATCCCTTAAAGTTATTAAATAACGAAAGTCAAAACATTCTAGTTAGTTGATTAATGAAAATACAAAAAAGATGTGTAGGAATAGGTGTATATATAAAAAATGGTAAAGACGGGGATTTTCAAAACTTTTAAGTCTTTAACTCCCTTGATGAACACTTACCTTTAAAAACAAGTTAAAATAACCAAAAACGGACTTAAAATGCCAAATATATGCTTGTTTTGCTAATTGTGTTGTGCAGGAATGGATATCTAAGAAAAGGACGAAAAACGAAGCCAAAACGACAAAACCGGACACAGAATGGAAAAGCATGGAAAAGACAAAGTCAAGACAAAGCCCAAGTGTGAAAAAGTCAACCAAAGTCAACCCCGACAAATCCAAAGTCAAAAAGTGAAGAAAAATAAGTTTAGGGGCCAAAATTGCCAAGTCCCTAACTTATTTAATGAAGAAAAAAGAAGAAAATACTTGTGAGGGATCAAAACACTCTAATCACCAAGAAATACCTTCAAGGTCAAAACTGCCAATCTATTATCTTGTATCACAAAAAGGACCTCTTTGTAAACCTTAAATAACACATAAGGGGGTGTTACGGCCAACAACCCAACGTTTATAAACTCAAGACGTTGTTTGCAAAAAACACATGTTAACCATGAGGGACCATTTGTGACAAACCCACAACCGTTTTTGAAACACTGTACATCTCCTACAATTTTTCCCGCCAATCACCCAAACCCCACATCCCGTCATAATCAAACCTCGTTGACTTCACCACATCACTCCAAACCCTTCACAATCACAAATCCTACCCCTCACATAGGTCAATGATCAGCTTGGCAATCCTATGTGACCTTATTGGCCAAGAACAAATTGATGGTTGATATAGTTTGAGTGGGCACTACTCAAAACCAAGGGCCAGGATTGCCCTTGTTGTTTACACACACACAGACACATGCACACAATGCTGTTTTAAGTGTCCAACAAAAAGCACAGAAGTGAAGTAAAGAAGAGAAGACCAAAACCCTAGCTTATTTTGCTATAAAAGCTTTTGTAAGCCATTGTGGCCAGGAGTTAGTTTTTAAGTGTGTAATTTTTAGAATTCAGTTTTAGTCTTTAATAGTGTAATTCATTTAAACTTTTATGTACTTGTAATGTTCTTAATGAAAAATTGAGATTTAAGTTCAAATTGTTTCCAAGTTCTTGTTTCCTTTAAGCTCACTTCTAAGCTCTTAATATAAGCAATTTATAATCTGTTTTAAGACTTTGATACAAAAGTTCAAGAAAAATAAAGGAAAAAGTATAAAAAGGGTACTGTTGATAATCCAAATGTTGAATGGGCAGCGATGGAAGCCTATATGTTTTCTTAGTTTTAGCTTATTTATAAGCTTGGGTAGCATAGAGCTTTATTAGATTCCCTCATTAATCCTCCCTGTTTTGAGCAAAGGAGTCAAGGTACACTTATCCTTTTAAAGTTTTTTTTGCTTATTTACTAATCATTTGCTTAAATTACTGCTTAAATCTGCTTTTATAGTTGCTTATTTGTTGGTATTTTATGCTTATAGTTTTTCTTTAATGCTTTATATCTTTGATTTAAGTTTTGATGTTAACTGCCATTTTTGCCTTTTGAAACGCTTATCACATTTGCCTTATTTGAAGTGCTTATTTTTGCTGTAACATGCTTATTTTATATACTCCTTCTTATTTGTTCACATCTTTTTTTAAGCTATCTTTACTAAATCCCTGTTAAATAAGGCCATTAAATAATTAGGTTTCTCATTATTTAAAGGGGTGTTTGGCATTACAAGCCAAAGTGGGTCATTTTTGGTTTTGAAAGCCATTGGGTCATTTGGCCACCTTTGGCAAGTTTTTTTAGCTGTTTTATATGTATTTTCAAAAATTTTAAGGTCTTAAGTTTTGTTTTGAGTCTTTCCTAATTAGTCTTTTAAATCTGTGGTGACAAACAGCTTGCAAAGGCTTATTAGCTTATGTTTTTTTTAAATCAACTTTTGAGCCTTGTTTTTGAGTCCTTTTGAGTGTCAAAACTTAGTTGTTAAAAGTCTTATAGTTTACTTTGCTTTAATCAAAATCTGTCAAGTTTTGTTAAAGTAAATTCTTATAGTTAAAACTGCCAGTTTTACACTTTCAACCATCAGACCTTTAAAATTGTTTTTAGCTTTCAAAAATTTGAGCATAAGCTCATTGGAATCCATACTCCCATTCTTGTTTGACTTACTGTTCTTAAGTTAGGACTTATTTTTATAGCTTATTTGAGGCTGCAAATTGCCTTGATGTCTTTTATAGGAAAACTAAAAGAGTAGCATACTGATTGAAACAACCCTTTTCTCTTATCTTTTTCCTAGCTTATTTTATTTTCAAACCATTTTATTTTTGCTGTTTTAGATTAGCACTTTAATGGAGTACACTTAAGCCCATAGAAGCTTTTAAGCCTAAGAAGCCCTCTAAGTGACTTAATTTTTAAGCCAAAAGAGAAGCTCCTTGGCTGTATAGTGTATGCAGTATTATTAGCCCCACCTTTGCGTATTTTGCTTATTTTGTTTATCTGCAAGCTCCCAACTTTGGCTTATTTTGATTAAGATTTTTGCTTATTAGGTGCTAGTGTTAGTTTGTTTTTGCTTATTTGCATTTTGCTTCAGCTTATTTGTGTAAAAAAGTGCTTAACATTTTGCATCTTAAGCACCTAGTGTAAAAAAGTGCAAACTGTCACTTTTCTTTGCTTTTTTCCAGCTTATTTTTAAGCTTTCTCAAAAAGCTGTAGTTATGAAAAATGATAAGCTCAAGGTGCTTATCAAGTTTGTGTAAAAAGTTTTGAAAAAAAAGAGAGATAAAAGGGGAGGGGGGAAACCGGTGAGCAAGGACTCCGAACCCCGGTCCACCCTCAATAACACCTCTTTTATAACACCTCTACCTTTTTCGTTGTTTGCCCTTGGGTCTTTTCAGTTAGACCCTAGGGCACTTTGATATAAAAAGGTGGTTTTTGGCCAAAATAGCTATAGGCTTTTCGATTAAAGCGATATTTTATTTGGCTTATGTATAAGCCGAAATTTGGGTTTCCTTATTTTTCTTAAGATAGTATTTGTCGGATCAAGAAATATTAAGTAATTTCAGAATTTATAAAAATAGTTTAGTATTTTTTATACTATAAATTTCGTTAAAAAGTTTTAAAAATTTAATATAAAAAATACAAAATTATCAAAAAAATATTTTTCTTTTTAGAAAATTTTCTTTAGATCATAATTTACGTAGGAAAAATAGAAAAACTTTTGTAGGGTTAATTTTGAAACTTTTGATTTTTAAAGAACGGGTCTCGGGTACGGATCTTGACTTGACTCGTTTCTGGTGTCAAACAAACGACTTCCATTTTCAGTCTAAAGTCAAGTCTTTTTCATATCTACATTATTATTCCCCTAGAGTAAGTTTAGAAAGTAAAAAATCTTTGTAGGGCCTAATTTTTTTTTAATAATATTTTAGGTTTTTGACCCCTTGTTCGGGATTCCTACTCTCGTTTTTTTCAGCTTAATTTCAAATTTTAGGGTTTTTTCTCAATCGTTTTTTTGTTTGTTATTGAATAATTTAGCTTTCTAACTCTCTTAATTCATTAATCTCAATCAAACTCCAATTTTCCGACTGTAATCGATTCTCCACAAACATGCCATTGTTGGGGAAAAACGACCCGGGATATTCTAATACTACTCTCCGTTTATTGATTGTTTTTGTGATTATACCTTATTATAAAATAATATTTAATATAATTATATTTATAACTTTAAGAATCACCAAAGAACTAAAGTTTTCATATTGTTGTTTCAACCAGAGCCTTATGTGTCTTCTTTGTTGATTCGTTGCCCTCCAAATCAGCTTTAATATGCAGCAAACATTGATTTGAGCACAACATACTTGTCGATAAGGTAAGTTGATGATTCATTGTGCAGTACCATAAGCAGTAGACCTCTTGCCTATACATCATTCTTTATACATGTCTTTTCTTCAAAATAGCAGGTGAAAGTCATCTTTAGTTTGTGTTGATGTACCAGTTTCTCTGGTGGAGTTTGTTACAGGAAAAGGATACCCCTGAATTCCCATCTCTTATGACTTCCCATAGAGCAAGAATCTGAATCTGAAAATACTATTTAATCCTGATCTCCCACATCTCATACTCCCCGAGTTTGAGCATGGGAAGCTTAGCCAAAGCATTGTTGTGTGTATTCTCGAACTCCATTTCTTCTAGATCAAAGTTTTTCAAAGCACAGGCTCTGATACCACTTGTTGATCCCAAGCCTTGATCGATTCATTACCTTGTAAAGAGTAATTATCCTTAGATAAATCCAAAATAACAATAGTAGAAACATTGTTTATATATCAAAGTATATGCGGAATCTACACTTCAATACTCTAGAAGTATTAATCAATGGAACAGTACCAGACAATAAACAATGGATAAAACACAAAATGCTTCAATATTATTAGAACAATAATACGAGTACTCTTGCTTAGTACTAGGGTTACAACCTTGAAGCTATTACACTGTTCTTTCTCTAAGATGTATATTTCTCCTCTTAAAGTATAATAAACCCTTAAACCTAGGATCTCCTTATATAACACCATTAATGAGTCATTTACAAGATAACTACCGAACTTTTAGGGTCAATTACAATTATAATCATATATGAATCTTCCTAATATATAAGATATACATTCCATATTTATCTTATTGCATCCTTATCTTCAAGTCAGCAGCATTAACCATCAGCAGTATTAACTTTTCTTCTACATATTAACTAACACTTCGCAGTAACTAAGTTTGTACTGGCAGTACTAACTCCATTAGTACTGTTAGTTATACCTTGGAAGTATTAACTCTTGATGAAGATTTATTCCCAACAAGAACCTCCAATGAATGCCTTTTGATCTTTGTTGCGAGGTAGTTTTGGACAATCGCTAAAGATATGATTTGGATCACCGCATCTAAATCATTTCCGGTCACTCTTCCCTTTCTTCTCATCCCTTTGTCAGAATGACTTCTTTTCTTATTTTGGTTGCCTAACAAATTTACCCTTTCTTCTAAAGAACTTTTTAAATTCCTTACGACCATAGCATATTCTTCTGCCATCGCTTACCGCGGATGACAAAGTTTCACCCGCTAGATCTTCTTAGCTTTTCTAAGCCATGGACTTAACCCTTTCCTTTTTGCCTTTATAGAATTTTGGAATCTTTTTCCATGACTACTTCATGTAATTTTAGATTGTCATAAGCACGTAAAGCTAGTTTATGACAGCTTTTGTATTCTCAATCGTCGTGACTTTTGCTCTCCATTTAGGATGTAGAGCCCTAAGAAACTTCCTAACATAGTTCTTTTTAGAAAAAACTTCATCAAGAGCTTTAAGACTAGTAATAATAGTGTTAAATCTAGCAAAACCGCTATCAATAGATTCTTCTTCAAGGATAGTAAACGTCAAATGTTGAACAATAAGATCAATTTTATTATCCTTTAACTGGCTATTATTATGGATGTGTAATTAACAATATTTCCAAAATCTTTAGCCATATTTACACATAAAAATTAACTTTACGTATTCATTTTTAGGTAAAGCATCTAAAAGAACCATATTTTTAGCTTTCTTATTTTTAGCAAGTTTCTTTTTAAGATCATCAGATTGTTCTTCAAAAGGAACAACCTCTAAAATTTGGGTTTCTTTGTTTTTGGCAACCGGTGGAATATCACCATTCAAGATAATATGCTAAAGATCTAAATCTTTTGCTTTCACATAAGTTTCAAATCTATTTTTCCAATATATAAAATGATCACTTTCAAAAAGTGGTGGTCTTTTCATAGATTGCCCCTCTAAATATTTATCCGAATCCATAGATCGATTCAAGCTATAGTGTATAATATACGTTAAAGATCTTGGGTGACCTTGGCTTCTGATACTAATTGTGGAAATTAGAAGGGGGTGAGGAGGGGTTGAATAGTTTTTAACGTTTTAAAATAAAACTTAGATTGTCAACTTATGTGAACTCAAGAGATATACACAAGTGTATATGATAACAATGCAATAAGTAAATAAGTAATCTACGAAGTATGAACAAGTAAAGATAAGAAAGATTAAACCGATGACACAATGATTTATAGTGGTTCATCTACGAAGCTCTTCTTCGCCCTACTCCACTCCCCAAGTACCAACTTAAGAGTTATCTTTACTAAGTCAACAAGCTCCCTTTAGGCGGAGAAAACCGTACACGTCGCTTACACTTTTTCTGGTACTAAGCTAAATACTGAGTTCTACTTCAAGATAGAACCAATCTAACACACTATGTATTTTGTGGCCTAAATACTAACCTATCATACACATATGATATACACAACATACAACACAAGATATACAAGATGAATGATTATCACAAACGTGATGACACAACTAAACTATTAACACTTGAAGCTTGACGTCTTCGTAAGTGTTCTTCACTAAAGAATGGAATGAGTTGATCACTTGTAATGGATTATGTAACAAGTATAATGATCAAAGAATATACAAAAGCTAAAAGATATGTGTAAAAATATTTGTCAAGAGTTATTTAAAATGAAATCTTAAGGTTGCTATTTATAGGCAAGCCTTTGAAATTCAAATGATGTCCCAGACAGTTGTAAGCTACGACCTATCGATCCACCGTATCTGGATCCGTCTAGTGTATTTGGTGGATCCATTGGGGGACCTAGGACAACATTTGTCATTTTATGATTAACCCCAAATCTATACAAAATATTGTTTTATACTTAATAAAACTAGTTTATTAGATTCCTCTAGAAAAAAATATTTCTTATCACCAATAAGGAAAGATCTTCTAGATCTGGGAAGATTTGGAAAGATTTGAAAAGATTGTTTCCACTTATGGTTAATCTTATTTTATCTTACATGATTAATATAATAAGCTTATAATTAATCATGTGTTAACTTAAATCATTTGATTAGAAAAGGTTTATGCAAATGATAATATTTTTCTTTGATCATTTACTATATTTAATAATGTCATATTTATACCTTAAGTGATATGTCGTCGTCAAGTAAACATTCGACTAAATAACTTGTTTACATAAACTTTTACGTAGTATGACATTATATTTGTTATTATCAATACATGAAGATCATTAAATATAAATATCGTTTTTGCGTGAATATTTGTATTAATAGGTTCTATTTTAAACATTTTAAAATTTTAGGGGTATATCTTAAACAATTCAAAATATAAGGTTCTAAAATGTAAATTCATATTAAAATTCAATGATCATAAGACAATAACATAATATTCAATTATTTATACTTATTACATGTTAACAACCTACTGATAGATAATTAAGTGCTAATAGAATTAAGCTAAGGCTTTGATTACCACTAATGGGTTTTCTATACCCTAACTAGATTAACATAAAATGGAAACAATAATTAATCTAAGGCAAGAAGGGAACTAAACCCTAAAGGATCTTAACCAAATAAATAAAAGCAACTTAAAAGAAATAAATAAATAAATAAGAAAATACTAACCTTTAAGAAAATTGTATTTCTCACACACAGACCACCTTGGTTGAACTTGGAGGCAAGTACTCAAACGAGAGTACCTCTAATAGCTCACACCCATGAACCAAAGAGAAAAGGGATCCGAACTCCTAAGGTCTCGTTACACGAGTTGACTCTTACAAGGAGTAGGAATGAGAAAGAGAGAATGAGCAAATAAAGCCTTGGTATGCCCCTCTATTTATATAGAGAGGAAGGGACTTGGAATAGCTCTTTAGAGCGATGTGGGATCCCCTCAAAAACATCCCATGGGTCCCTTATGGGTCTTCCCGGCCTGTTCAACTTAATACACCTTGTATTAGTTCATATTCAGCCCATGCTTCTTTATAATTAGCTTCTAATTAATTTACCAACTATTAATAAATTAATAACCCAATTAATTATACATATAATATTAATTCTAATTAATATTATCTCTCCTTTATTAATTCTCTTAACGGTTCACTGAGGCAACCCAAAAAGGACTTTACTTTTAACGACAGTCTTACCAATTTGTTATGAACTTGGACACTAAATCCAACAATTTATACAAGTCTTTACATTTTGTAACTCACTTCTCCCTCCCATTTCTATTTTCCCTTTTGGAATGAAAACTTTGAAAATGATGAAAAATACTCTCTAGCTCATCTCCTCTAATCCTATAACTTTCGTATGATATCTACTATGCAAACATGACATATAACAAGTGGTATCTATCGCCAGGAGAAATCTAATGTGTGTTTCATGGATCAAATCAAGCTTAACCGTATCATTTTTCGATCAAACAACTTTCGTAACGAAGGAATTTGTAGGTTTCATAGACGCTAAGTGTTAGATTTGAGATTTGATGAGTTTTTGATCTTAAAACGCTGAAATATAACTTTCGTAATCATCAAATTCTAGGTTTAATAACTAGTTTACGAAAATACTTGTTTAGATTTAAATTTGATCAAAAAAAATATGAATTTGATAGCTTTCTTAATCCAGGAAATAGGTTTCGGTAACTGTTTTTAGGAGGGAAATAAATTTCATAAATCAGTTTTTAAGCTTTCATATCTTAGTTGAGCTTTCGGTAACTACCATACGTAAGTTTTTCTTAGCTTTCGTAAACCAGATTAGCTTTCGTAAAATTGTCAATAGCTTTCGTAACATAGAACTTAGTCAATTTGAAAAGATAACATTGATAGTATCACTCTAAACAGCTAAAAAATCAAATTGATAGGTTTATTATTAGTTTCGTAGATAAGAATTTATGAAAGTAGGAGGTTTCTTGGAATTTACGAAAGTAGGAGGTTTCTTAGAATTTACAAAACTAAGGGAAGATTGGAATTTACGAAAGGTGGTTTCATATATTGGAGATTTCGGTAACCGTTAGGTTTCATAAATTACGGAGCTTTCATATATTTATGGTTTTGTAATTGGAGGTTTCGTATCAAGAGATTGGTTTTGGTTTCGTACTTCAAGCTTTCATAACCAAGGTTTCATATGAGAGGTACACAGTTTCATAACTGAAGGTTTCGTATTTCAGAGGTTTCGTATTTCTAATGTTTTGGTAGCAGAGGTTTCATATTACAGTTTTGAAATAGTTTCATACCATTGAGGTTTTAGAAGATTTGGTTTCGTAAACAGAGGTTTCGTAACACAGCTTTCCTAATTGAAGGTTCATAATTCAGTTTTCATATTGGAAGGTTTCGTATCTCAATATAAGAGGTTCCGTATCTTTTAATTTTTGAAAATTGAGCTTTCGTATAAAAGCTTCTTGTTACTTAGACTTTCAAAACAAATCAAGGTTTAGTTTCTTCAAGGTTACATCATTCAAAGTGTTGTAATACAAAACAAAGTTGTTATTGCTCATTTATTTCATGATTACAAGACTTTATCTCTAAAACGATCCAAGTTTGCATTGTAATCATTCGACACAACATGTCTGCTTCAAATCAACAAACTCTAGCTGACTCAGGAGCTAATGAAAGACCTCCAATGCTTGAGAAAGGAAATTATATTCCATGAGAGAGTAGGTTCAGAAGGTTTCTGGATAATAAGCTCGAAGAGGGGCAGCGGATGTGGCGTTCAATTGAAAAAAGACCTTATATGAGGCTAATGATTCATGATCCAGATGATACTAAGGAGCAGATAATTGAACCACTATCTAAAATGACTAAGATAAACAAGAAGCAATACATTGCTGATGTGAGAGTCATGAATTATCTTCTTCAAGCAATACCTAATGATATCTACAATTCAGTGGATGTGTGCAAAACTGCTAAGGAAATGTAGGAATGAATTAAAAGGTTGATGTATGGTTCTGACGTTACTAATCACGTAAGACACTCATGACTCATAAATGAGTTTGACAAATTTGCAGCAAAAGAAGGAGAATCGCTAGAATCTATGTATAAAAGATTTACAACGCTTGTGAATATTATGGACCGTAACAATGTTCGTCCTATTCCAGTATCAATCAAAACCAAGTTTCTCAATTGCTTGCAACCTGAGTGAAGCAAATACGTTACCAGGGTTCGTCACAACCAAACATGAGATACAATTTCATATGATCAGTTGTATGACTCCTTAGTACAATTCGAACCACATGTTCAAGCATCTAAAGTAAAGAAAGCTGCCAGGAATCATGACCCATTAGCCCTAATTGCTCATTCAAATGCTTCTTTGTCACAATCTCATGCAAATCCTTCTAATTCACATTCACCACAACCATACTATGTCACACATCATTCATCAGTTGTTGATTATGAAGAAGATTATCAAGGGGAGTTACAAGGGGATTCTCAAGAAGACAAGCTTACAACCGCAATGATGTTATTAGCTTAAGCAATCACCCAGAAGTTCTCTACACCTACCAATAATCGTCTTTGTACTTCATCAAATATATGAAATCAAGCTGTGATTCAGGATGACAGAGTTGACATACAAACCAAGAATGCAGGATATGGTAGAAATGGTAACAAGAATGCAGGGAGACAAAACAAGAATCAAGCATTTAATGCAGGAAATGGGTTAACTCAGAATGATGAAAGTAATCAGATTATTCAGTATGTTCCACGAACTGAGTCAAATCCGGGAAAGGAAAATGTTTAGTGTTATAAATGCAATGAAAAAGGTCACTATGCTCATGATTATCAAAAATCAAGAGTTCGTGATGCAATGTATTTTAGAGAACAAATGTTGTTAGCCATGAAAGATGAAGCTGGAAGAAACCTCAAGGATGAAGAAAATGATTTCATGCTCAACAATGCTTATGGAGATGATACATTAAAAGAGCTAACGGCTGCAGTAATCATGATGGCATGAATTCAACCAGCTGATGACAAAGCTGAGACTAAGCCAAAGTATGATTCAGAAGCTGTCAGTGAGGTA
The DNA here is from genome assembly GCA_026074375.1 of Tanacetum coccineum. Taxonomy (NCBI): domain Eukaryota; kingdom Viridiplantae; phylum Streptophyta; class Magnoliopsida; order Asterales; family Asteraceae; genus Tanacetum; species Tanacetum coccineum. The sequence goes on along the minus strand of BQNB010020835.1, from coordinate 43,035 downwards.
AATGCTTCACACATCGATCTCATAAATAGCATGATATCTAAAGGGGTTCATGAACACAAGAATCATGGGAAATGTAAAATTGTTATTAACACATCTATTGATGATCAAATTGATTCTAATATCATATTTGATGATCCTTATGTGGAAAATAATGGTGGATCGGTTGAACATGATTCAACTACTCATGATCAATATCATGATGTTAAAATTCTGGCATATAATATTCAAAAAGAAGCTAAAATTCAAAAACGATTAAACGATGAGCTTAAAAAGCAAAAAGAGTTTCTAAAAAAGGAGCTTGAGACATGTAAGGAATGGGTCAAAAATTTTGAGTACAAAATGATTCAATGTTCAAAATATAAAGAAATGTGTGATGATTTGGAACATGAATTACGTGCTTATAAGGACACCATTGAAAATATTTTGAAAGAAAAAGATAAAATTGAAAGTGATTTTTTCAAAGTTGAAAATGAAAAGGTAATAATTTAACATGAAACTAATTTGGCTAAAAAGGTTTTCAAAGAATGAGAAAATCGATATCTTGAAGATATTGTTGATCTTGAATAAAAACTGAGTTCTTATGATCGAATTGTTTACAAAATGGGTCAATCAATTCAAACCATTCACATGCTTAGAAAGACACCTAATAAAGTTTATTATCTTTTTCTAAAAGTTGGGTTGGGTTATCAAAATCCCAAACGTCTCAAGAAAGCCATTGCAACACAACAAAAAATGTATCATGGTGAAATGCTTCAAAGTACTAACTTAAAAATTGATCCACCTGATTCTGAGGAAACTTTAGAGGACGCAGAAGAAAGTCGATTAAAAATGAGAAACAAAATGATTCAACTGGATTTTGGAAAATTAAATGCTCTTTATGAAACATTTGTTCCTCAAAAAGAACCTTCTGTTGAACAAACATATTTTTCAATTCCTTCTACTTCCAATGTATGTTCTAAGTCAAATAAGGGATGTCGGATTTACAAATTCCAAAAATGCCAAAAGAGAGTAAATTGTTAAAAATGTTTGAAAAAATGGATTTAGTAATTATGGCATTACAGGATCGAATTGATGTCACTCTTTTAGAAGATAGAAAAAGGAGATGGATGTCTGACAGTCAAAATTCTTTAAGAGAGTTTTATAAAACTGATGTAATTCCAATGTCAGGATGTTTGACAAAGACTTTGAAAGAACTCCAACACGAACTTATTGAATAAGTACAGGAAATTTTAAATATCTTTGAATCTATGGGACAGAAAGTTAAGGAAAAATCTCTAAAAGAACATATTTTTCAAAACAAAATCGATCAACTTTTGGAAGCATCTTTTACTAGAGAAATCAGAGATTATGTGTTGACGTCTGTGGAAGAACAGAAAAATGAGTTGTTAAAAAATGAAATTGAGAAAATTTCAAGTGACTCCAAAGATATCCAAGCTAATTTACTCAAAAGAATCAAAATTCTTGAAAATGATTTTAAGCGATCTCAAGCTCAAAGTATTGATTTTGAACTTAAACTACAACATCAAAAAGAGAAAATGGCTTGTGATGTTTCTTGAAAGTCAAGTTTGTCAACGTTGATTGATGAGAACGTGTTGCTAAAAACTCAAGTTGATTTTGTTGTTCAAGAAAGAGAAAAAATCAAACTTGAATATCAAAAGCTTTTTAATTCAATAAAAGCAACATTAGCTCAACATCAACAAGAGGTTAATGAGTTAATTGAAAGTATTAGTCAAAAGACGTATGCTTATGGTGATGTGCATTCTAAAAATCAAGATCTTTTGATGATAATTTCTGAGCTTAAGGACAAACTCAAAACCTTTGAAAAAGGGAAGGGTGTGAACATTAAGTTTGACAAATCTACGACCTCAGGAAAACTTCTATGTGTAACACCATTTCCTAACAACATAGCAGTTCAGGCTAAGAAAGTTTCAATTCCAGAGGATAAAACAGATAGGTCAAAACCAGTCACTTCACATTCCACACCCAAAAACGAGCAAAAACAAAAAAAAGAACGCAAATGTTATTGCCAGAGGAATGTATAAACTTCCAACACAAGAGTCACACATGCAAGTTTCTAAAACTAACATGATTGTTTATAATTCTACAGGAGTAGAGAGTTTTAATAGTGTTAGAAGACTAAAGTCTAAGGACACTAAATCAAAGAATAGAGTCTTGAAGAATACTAAGGATAAGAGCTTATCTGCACATGTTCAGAAGGTGTCAAGTAGTGTTAGGATAGATTCTAATAAGCGTGAAACAATGAACTCGACTGCATGTCAATCAAACACAAGTGTATTAAACACCGAGACTATAAATGTTGTTATTAACGGTTTGAATATTGTTTGTGTTTCTTGTGGTAAAGATGTTTTTATGCTTTATCATGAAAAATGTGTTGCTCATTGTGATTTGTCTAAAGATTCTAGGGTAAAGAGAGCCTTATTCACTTCCCCTGTAGGAGCAAAATCAAGGAATTTAGGAGCTAATTCTGTAGTTGCGAAATCTAGATTTAACATTGCTAAAACCCCAAAAGCAACAAATAAAGTCTCTAATGCATCATCACTATCCCCTGAGTCTAAGCAAAGTAGGACACTTAGCAATTACATAAAAATAAGATTGCAACAAGCCGAAAGTGGAAGAAATGGTTTGAATATCAACTATGTTTTAATTGGCCACCCAAGAGCCAAACTGTACAATCAACACCTAGTGTCAAAGAGTAGTACTAGTGTTCGAACAAAATCAAAAACACTAGTTACTACTCAGAAATGGGTAGCCAGACTGTCTACTATTCCATCTGTATTTGTTTCATGTGATGCAGGTAATCCAACTCGTCCTTTGGATTGTTGATAGCGGGTGCTTGATTCGACAAATAGTATACGTATAAAATACTACTAGGCAAGTCAATGATAAAAAGATTCCGGAAGAGATATTCCCGGGTCGTATGTCCCAACGAGGCTGCAATTGAAATTTATCCTGGTTTGATGAGAACTTGAATGATGGAAACATTCGGGGACAATGTCCAAAAGGAAAACATCCTCATCGATAAGTTGCGTTCGGAAGATAACATCGCCGCACAATCTTCTTTCTACCCCTGCAAGCGTGAGTCGTTACAATTTTCTTCGTCAAGGTTTTAGGAAATGATGAAAACACATTCCATAAATCGTTCGCTTCTTTTCTTCTAGTTTTGATTAAACAAAACCCAAGGATTTTCATAATACAAACCTATTTTACTATGATCACCATCTATTCGGGATTTTTTCGCTTTATTACATTACTTAGATATCTTAGATAATTATGTCATAACTAAAGTAGACTAGCTCTACGGCACTATCTAGGGCAATCCTGTCTTCACTATATGTTCAAGAAAACATCCTAACAGTCAATTCTATATCCTCTATCATCCTTACAAGTACATTATCCTATAATCGTACCATTTGCACGTTATATCATAAAGGGCTTTAAACCGTTATCATCATACCTCTAACCTAATTCCATGAAGGGTGATATCTAAAGTGAATGAACTAGTTTCTAAGCATATGTACAAGTATTATAACATCTTCCTATGAATATACATTCTATCCAAAGAAAGGTATACAAGTCCTTAAAAGCTCAATTATACAAGTCACTTAAGCGTATGTCTCTAAAATAGCCGTTTTACCTCCATTTCATTCGAATTTCTTTTTTATTCACACCACGGATGTACAAGCTACTATTACTCATATTACATTATATGAACCCTAAATATTCCACTCTCTTTAATGATTTCATACTCTTTTTCACTCAAAACCCTAATTCAAAAGTCTGAACCTAACCGTAGCTAAATAACTACAATGGACCGTTTCTTCATTTTAATCCATTTTAAACCTAAACCAACACTCAAAAAATAAGTTGCCAATAACTTATTTTACAATCATATAAAATCCTATTCAAAGCATTATTTATCTTTACTTCATCATCTTATTTCATTCTGTACGTTTAAAAAATTGATCACGAGAAACCCTAAATGTACCTAATTTGTGCACTAATGTAACTTTGACCCGTTACTCATTTTTGACCATATCATTCTCAAAGTAAAGCAACCACGAGTCATTCTTAAAACCTATTAATGGTTTCAAATCTTATCCTCATTATCCATCTGGCTTCAACAAATGTACAAGAATTACAAGTAGAAACCTAAAAGCCTAATATGAACCCTAATTCCAGCTAAGAGTTATTCTTTCAATTTAACCAATTTTTAACTCAAACCAATGATCCTACTCATTTATAATCTTTGTTTATGTCTAGGATCTACATTCCATCATTCCTATTCAACGAGTATGCAAAATATAAACTAAGAAGTCAAGAAAACCTCTAAACGTGCCCTATCAAACCGTGGGACCTCCTTTCTTCAATTCTAATCCGTTTTAACCCAAACCAATTGCTAATCTTTGTTAATCATTCCTATATCAGACCTTGGAATATATTAACTATCCTTAATCAAGTACACACGAAATGTAACTTGAAAACTTGTGAAACCCTAGTCGAACCCCAAAACAGCCCGAACCCCTTCACCATCAATTTTGACCCATTTTAAACCATTCCAAGTGCAAAACTCTTATGTGAACCTCTTCTAGAAACCCTTAAGCAGCTTACCCACCTGCTTATACCATTTCTTGGTTAAAAATGAAGGCACATGGCCTCTCTTTTTGCTTACTTCAGCCGCGACAGTAAGAAGGGAAACCAACTCATCAAAGCTAGTTTCCTAGACTTCCACACTTCATCTTCTAGATTTAAACACCCTCCCCTAACTAGACCTCTTATGTTGTCAAGACCAGATCTAAACTTGTTACTCTCTACACCTTCAAATGGGTATAAATAGACCCCATATGTACTCATTCTAACTTGCACACAACCTCTCCTTATAAATCTTTATAGCAGAAATCCTTTGCTCCCGTATGATCTAGATCATTATGAGTCAAGAAGCGATCCCTGAAGAATTGAAGCCCCGGAGTAAAGATACAAGGCGTACGAGTGGAAATACTACCCGAAACGACCCATTTCCACCATTTTTTATCATTGAAGCTCAAACCCAGGTTTTGAATGTTCTAATTCTTCCTAATACCACCCTTATAATGTTATATGATACTCATATACTCTTGTTAAAGTTTCATAACTTCAATTCATCTCATTTCCATTTTTGATCCAAAACGTCACCGAACCTATTTGCGTTTTCTTATAACTAAAATATTATCCTGGTTAAATATTGTTATAATCTATCCTAGCATGCGTAACTAATGTTAAAATAACTACTATATTGATTAATGAAGGAATTTGAACTTAAAACCTAGCGTGTTACGTTGAACCTAATCTCGACCCGTTTTGGCATCCTAGGCTTACGAATTCGTTATTTTAAACTCTGTGTTGCATTAAAACTTCATATTTTAGCTTTATTATAAACTTATAAATGTCTATCTTGAAATTTATCTAGCTTGCATGGCAATTTGGACATGTTTTGTAATTATAATCCATGCAAGGGGTATAAATCGTATCTTTCGGAAATTAACTAAAAGGGCTAAAAGTGTAATTTTATCAAAGTTATAACTCCAGGGATCTATTATGTCACTTTTCAAACTCTAAGGTTTACTTGGTATATCTTTCAAAGTTAAAGGACCAAAGTCGTAAAAATGCAAACTCCAAGGACTATAAAATGAAAAATTTCGATTTTTCAAACCCAGGGTCTCAATGTTAAAATTTTGAAAAAGTATAAGATCATCCTCATAAACATTATCGCCAACATAACTTTATAGTAACGCTTTCATCGTGCTTAACAATTCAAATATTGAATAAACGCTAAAACCGATCATCCGAAAGCTAGATTGCTACCACATACTAGGGAGCTTCTTATTTGAAGAGGGTTCAATCTGGTATTACGGTTCTGACTGGAGTTGTTGGGTTTACGATTTAAAGTGCCCTAGCTCACTAAAGTTTTGAATGACTTCTGAATTATGATGCCCGAACTGTGATACAATTAATTCCAAATTTCAAATCAAACTTCCTACTCTTAAGCCAAGTTCTAAAGTACAGTCTTCCTAAGACTTGACATCATTCTACTCAGGTTGTGTGTGTGGCTATGTACTATCACTTTACTATATCAATATTCCCGGTTAAGATTGTGCTAAGGTCAGTCGGCTTTTCATTTCAGAATTTTTTCTACATCTACCTACCAGGTGAGAATTCATAACCTCGCCTTTACCTTATTTTACAGGCTTTATCAAACCCGAGAAGGGGGCTACATGCTTGTTACAAACTTTTTACTTACTCGTTGTATCTTATAACAATGTGATTACTTTTCAATTAGGGCCTTATGATTCTTAACCCCATATTTACAATCTCGTTTTTCCTTTTATTTGAATACTTTATAAAACTGTTGAGACATGATAAAAACCATGAATGCAATGTGTTTTTAAATGTATGCTATCAGTCTATATTATGCCTAAGTAGCTTCCAGTGCCATTATTCCATATCATGAATCATTTAATTACGTGCATTGCGGATTGTGAACGCGACTATTGTGAATAGATCTATTGGGGGTGAGGCTCCGTTGGTATAACCCATGCTTGGGTTGTTGCCAAGACGCATAATATTTGTCTAATAGTGTTACACCTTGGATGTATACTTTTCTACGGGGATATATAGTCCCTAACCAATATCACTACGGTGATTTCCCTGTTAATGTATTGATGTCATGAGCTTAGCTACAATAATAATGTTACCTGATTTTCCATGATAATTGTATTCGTTGTAATTATTTACCATTATAGTGCCTTGCATTCAACAATATAATGTTCAACTATTTTCCATGATAATTACTGTTTTCTCTTATTAATAATAATGATCTCTATGGTAATTATTCCAGTAATGCCATATTTCCATTATACTTGTATTCATTATTAATTTCAACCTATGAATTTCCACTCAACCTTTGTTTGGACAATTTTTTAGCATGTTTATCTAGGTAATTAAGCAAGTTGCGCACGGAGGGCAGACTCGAAGATGGCTGAACTGTTATCATTCAAACATGATGTTTTAGATTTTGGGACCTGCATTTTGTAAAAACTCTGATTATAATGAATGATAACTAAATTTTTCCAACAACGTCTCTTTTAAAGTTGTTTTCTATGATTATGATTGTTGTATCCATGAAGTAATACCCCAGATTAGCTTCCGCTGCTATATTGTAAAAATGGGGGTGTTACAGATTGGTATCAGCGCCATGGTTATAGAGAACAAGGTCAAAACCTTAACTATAACCACATTTCTTTTTCAGCCATCAAAGTCCTCCGTGCCACTACATTCCGGAACAAGTATGTAAATATACATATCTATTATACTATTACATAAATAACTTATGTTATTTACAACTAGGTTGTTATTAGAACGATATCTTCTCCCAACCACTCTACTTTCGATATCGAGGATGCTTTTTCCTCTATGAATATTCTTAACTATACTTCGGTCTCATCAGATTCTTTCCCAGCTTCATCAGGAAGCAGTTCTTTTAACTCTTCGGAAAACTCTACAGATAATATGATCCCACCAGTATTCTCATCTTTCTACAATAATCCTTGTTTGAAGGACGTACAAGCATTTTATGCTAAGGAATCACCTATTTTATCACCAGATCCTATTGCTTCACCAGCTATTTTGACTCCATCTCCGATATTACCACCATCATTACTATTTGATCCTCGATATTTCTTTGTTCCTGAAGAACTACTACCACCTAAGAAGCGAATCCATTCTCCATCTTCTTCCTCAACTACGTTATCTAATTCATCTCAGAATCAAACCTGTGATTTGATATCACCATCTTCCTCAGTTTATACTCCTACCCCACCTCAGATATTTGAAATAGGGAAATGTTCAGTTAAGATGCATCTAAAACATCACGAGGAACAAATCGAAGATATCTTGAATTATTTAGACGAACTCTATCTTCACCGTATTGAGAGAATGGAAGAAGGACGTATTAATGGTAACGAACTAAAGACTGAACTCAAGGAAATCCGTACTCAGATTATCAAACTTCAAAAGAAACGGTTAGGGCAAAAGGATAAGATTGCCTTTGCTCACTACAGAATTTCCGATCTTGAACGAATCATTGAGAAAATCCAAGCTCGTCACCAAACAAATCAGGAAGATCTTTAGGATGTCATCTACCAGCTCAAAATCATCCAAACTCATTAAAACTAGTTATAAGCTTTAACCAAGCCACCACGGGATGTAGTGTGTAATAAATAAAAAATGCTTGTCAAATCTTGGACTATGTACATAAAAAGGCAGAATTTATAAAGGCAATCCCGTTATCTACCTTGTTGTTTCTTAAATACCACTTTATTCATCTCATCAATCATTCAACAGAGCACCAATTCAACATTCAACCATCATTAACATCATTTCTCCATCTTTAGGAATCATACCAATAACCCTCCAATCTTAAAAGTTCAAAATAAGCATGTTATTCTTTAAGCATTTTAGCATCACAATCCTCTGACTTTTCAAAACTTATGATGTCATCGTAATTTACGTGTTATCTTATGTTGATAGGATGCCTCCCAAAAAGACGTCAACATCCAAAACACCAGCCATAACTTTGGATGCCATCCGGCAACTGACTGCCGATTTTATTATAGCCCTGGAAGCACAGACTGCTGCTATGGCAAGTGCTAGTAATCTTACTGGAACTCCTGCAGTGGAAACGGGAAATTACAAAGAGTTTATCAGCTGTCAACCTTTCTGCTTTAAGTGGTAACGGAGGAGCAGTAGTCCTTATTTTTTCCCCCGCATGGTTTGAACGAACACGAATCAGTATTCTCTTAAAGCAGCTGTGCTTAGAAAATAAAGTAACATTTGCTACTATGTACAATTAACTGACGATGCTTAATAATCCTTGTGGAATTGCATATGCCCAACCATGGAATAGAGCAAGCTAATCGAACCATCCTGGACCTGAGTTCAAAAAGGCTTATGACAACAAGAATGTCTCCCGGACCCTGAGATCAGAAAAATAGGAAGACGTAACTATAACAATCTGAGTGTAAAAGGGAAAAGATCTTAAAACCCCTATGTTAAAAGATTCCAAGACTTAACGCACCTTGTGACCATACAAGGTGGCCCAAATGAGAAACTCTTGGAAGCTTTTATCGGAGGTCTACCTCGAAGCATTGAAGGAAACGTTACTCTACTCTTTCTGTCTTACTAGCCATATCGAAAACCAAACTCGTTTGGAGGAAGCCATCAACATATCCCAAGTTTAATGGATCCGATAATAAAACTTGCGATTCCTGTCAGAAACCAATGATCATAAACATAAAAAGCTGCATAAGATGTAAAAATTAGAAGATAAAAGAAACACCATCGACAACAACAACAACTACCCTAAATACCACAACAACAATAACCACTTCAACAATCGTAAAAATGACAACTACCAAAATAACCACAACAATCACAACCGTAATGATGATTACCCCACGCACCAGAGCCAAATTAGAATGACAAGAACCTGTTAGGACTTATCCTCTTCCAAAAGATACCATGAAACATTACCATTGTGTACAAAATGGGCACCCTGCATGACACACAGGAGATTGCAACTGTCAAGTGTCAAACTTTGCAACAAAGATAGGTCATCTGACCGAAGAAAACTGTAGAGACAAAAGATAAACCGCTCAAGTTAATCAGTAATCTTCTTCAATCTAAAAAATCCTGAAATCATCAAGAAACTAATCCTCTGGGACGTCAGTTACTTTGAAATCCAACAAACAAGATACTTAGCATAAGTATCAACTCTTTTTCATATGTAAAGTTCGTATGTAAAAGTTATTCATGAAATAATAAAAGAGATGATTCCAGATACAGTCTTGTTTATCTAATGAATATCAAACTCGAAATTCATTTGTCAATTCCCCCAACGATTCCCATTAATGTTCTAACCACTAAATAGCTCATTCACTCATGACCTTTGGCAACATAAATTATCCATCCTCGATTATATAGGCATCAGTACAAAATTCCAACATCTCAATATTATCTAGAACAATTTCATTTTTCTACACATTACACATATCATGTTTTTTTATGCTTAGGTGAAGATGATTTATGATCATCTTAATTGAAATGAATTAGGTCACTTTTCTTCATTTAAATAAGGAAATTATAAATCTCTAAGCTATTAAGTTATAAAATTCTCAGTTACAAGAGTTGAAACGCTTCTTTTTGTAAGTGAAGAAATTATAAATAAAGTAGGCTTAAGTGTAAAACATATGTACAAAATAAGTTTCTTCTTTCAATCCTCTTGTACAAACAATTCCTTAATCATTATCTTCATTTTTATCATTACCTTCATCATCTGTGTATTTAAAAATCTGTATCTCACGTGATTAGCAACTCTCATATAAATTTATAATCATTCCTTGACATCACTCATTCCATGATCTCTGTATTTTAAAAAATTTCTATATTCTGCAACTTAATAACAAGGAAACACATAAGAATCTATGCAATATCAAATGATTTCAATACCACTAGGTATGAAAATTTTGATAAAGACTTGTGATAGCATTCTTATTTGATGTTGAATTTTGAAGGTTAATGAATAACGATTCTTTACGATCAGAGTAGCGTAGCAAAAGCATGGTGGGCCCATAACCCACAGGTTTCACAAATTAAAGTTTTTCATCCACACAGGTTACCTAATCATGATCTGAAGAAATTCTATTGATGTCAACAAGAGGTGTAGTCTTGAAAATACGTAGATTCCGTGTGAACGTAGTATTAAAATTATGTGGTACAACAAAATTAAAAATGCATCACACACGTGGAACTTGTTCCCTTTGCTTAATTCTAACATAAAAATCAAATTCATGCCCAGTACCTACATCTATTCACTATAACTTTCAATTAAATCTCGGGAAGAGATTTCTATAAGGGGTGGAGACTATAACAACCCAAGAATTTTCATCAACTAAAAAACCTATTTTACTATTATCATAATTATACGGGGAAATTTTTTGCTTTATTACATTACTTGCATTGTCAATATCTCAATATGTCATGTAACTTACATAACTAAAGTAGACGAGCTCACGCAACCTATCTATGCCAGCCGTCCTTCATATATGTCAAGAGAAGAACAACAAAATTGTCAAGTCAATATCATCATATCCTTATTATAAAGTACATTATTCCTATAATATACCATTAGCAACGTTATATCAAAACGGGCTTTAAACCATTATAGTATACCTCTAAACCCTAATTCCATGAAGATTTAATATCTAAAGTGAATGTACAAGCTACTAAAGCATAATTACAAGTAATATAACATTTCATTTGAAATATAAACTCCCTCCAAGTCAAGTACAAGTTTTCAAAGCACAATATACAAGTCATTAATGCATGATATACAAAATAGCCGTTTTAAATCCGTTTTCATTCTAATTTCTTCACCATCAATTATGTACAAGCTACTACACTCAATATACAATGTGTAAACCCTAATTATTCTACCAAATCATTCATAACACATTTTAACTCTTAAAACCCTAATACAAAAGTCAGAAACCCTAACCCGAGCAAAATACTAAACCATGACCCGTTTCTTCGTTTTTATCCATTGTAAACCTAAACCAACTCTCAAATAAGTTTTAATAGCTTAATTTATAACATTATCAAGCTATTCAAACATCATTCCATCATCATTTCCACATTCTCACTTCAATCTTACACAAGAAATAAATCCAGGGAACCCAAATTAAACCCCTAATTGTGATTTTGACTCCCTTAACTCATTTTCAGACCTCATCATTCCAAGGTACCAAAACCAAGAGTCATTGTAAACCCATAAAAAGAGTTTACAAACCTTTATCCATCATTAACCATTCCTTTATGCATCAACAATTGTACGATGTATGGTAGAAATTACAAAAGCTAGAAAACCCTAAAAGCTTATATGAAACCCTAATTCCAAGCTACGGCTTATTCTTTCAATTTCAACCTATTTTAACTAAAACCAATGATCAAACATCATTTGATAATAACATTATTAATCTCTATGATCTGTATTCCATCAGTCTTAATGAAGATAGGCAAAAATATAAACCGAGAAAGTCCAAGAAAACCCTAAAATCGTGCCCTTAATCAAACCCGTGACCTTCTATTTCTTCTTCAAGTTTAATCCGTTTTAAAAACCCAAACCAAATGCCTTAATCTTTGTTAATCCTTCCTATATCAGACCTTGGATACATATATTAACTATCCTTAATCAAGTACAACAAAACGAATTAAAAGCTGAAAACATGTGAAACCCCATCGAGACCCCAAAACAGAAAAGTCCGAACCACCATTTGGACTTCACCATCAATTTTGACCCATTTTAAAAAAACACAGCATTCCAAGTGCAAATATCTTATTGTGAACCTCTTCCAAAAACCCTTAAAGAAAGCATAACCACCTACTTAGACCTATTTCTTTTGTTAAAAATGAGACACATTGCCTCGTCATTTTGTCTCAATCAGCCGTGACAAGCATAGGAAAGGTGTCCAGCCTCCATAAATCAAGTAAGTCCTAGCTCATACAACTCACATCCATAGCTCCCAAACATCACCTACTAGACCCCTCCCACAGTACCATGAACAGATCACTAAGTTTTCATTAACTCCTTTGCCTTCCAACTACGATAAATAGACCTTAATAGCCTTCATTCTAACTTGCACCACACTCACTCCTCATAATAACCCTTAATAGGCAGCAATCCTTTGCTCCTATGATCCTAGGATCAATAAAGAAGTCTAAGATAAGCGAAGGCCTAAAAGAATTAGAAGCCGTCCCCGGGAACAAAGATACACAAGGCGGTTACGAGTGGAAATACTACCCCGAAACGACCCATTTCTACCATTTTGCTCCTTGAAGCTCAAACCCACAGTTCTATATATTCTACTACTAGCTCCTACACTCCCTTATAATATCCATAAGATCCTAAAAAATTACTCTTGTTTAAAGTTTCATCAACTCAATTCATTGCTCATTTTCCAATTTTGATCCAAAACCTACACATACCGTAAACCCTAATTCGCGTTTTCTTAAAACTAAATTGTTTATAATGTTAAATATATGTTATATTCCTATCCATCATGCTTAAACTTATGGTTAAATTAACCATTATTATTGATTAATGAATGAGAATTTTGAACTTAAAACCCCGTGCGATTACGTTTTGAAACCCTAAATTGACCCGTTTTTGTTTCCTACCGTAATGATTCTTTATTTTTAAACTTGCGTTACGTATAAAACTTCGATATTTTAGTTTCTTATAACTTATAAATATTCTTTTTTAAATGTTAAAGAAGAAGCGTTGCATGGCAAGTTGGACATGTTTTTGTACTTATAAATCCATGCAAGGGGTATATGCTCAGTAACTTTCTGAAATTAATAACTAGAAGGGCTGAATATGTCATTTTATCAAAATTATAACTATAGGGGTCTATTATGTCACTTTTCAAAGTGCAAGGTTTACTTGGTATATCTTTAAAAGTTAAAGGACCAAACTCGTAAAAATGCAAACTCCAAGGGCCTATTTGCAATTTTCCAAACCCCAGGGTCTAAAATGTAACATTTTGAAAAAGTATAAAATCATTTTTTTAAAACCTTACAAGACGAAACTTTAATTAACAGCTTTCACCCCGTGCCTTAACATATCCAGATATTTATAAAAACGCTTTAAAACTGATTATGATCGTAATCACAATATTTGTGAGCTTCAATATTATGAGGTTTTTCATCCTTGTATTACCTTCTGACAACAGTTTGTTGGTTATGATTTTAAAGTGCCCTATGCTCCTCAAACTTTAACCTGAACGACTTCTGAATATGATGGCCCGTAACAGTGATACAATATTTCCAAACTCATCAAAATCAAACTCATATAACTCTTAAAAACTAAAAGTTCTAGAGTACACTCTACCTAAGACTCAACATATTTACATCAGGTTGCGTGGCCTTATGACAGACTTCGCAAGGACCATTGTGATCAATATTAGATAGATTCAAAGACTCTCTTAACAATTTTAAAACCTAATTAGCAGGGTGACCCAACCTATTGTGCCATACATCCTTAGATACATAACACACAAGAAACTTGTTATCAAGGCACATAGCAGACTTAGCACAATCAGTATCAAACAAGTACAGACCAGCAGATTCCCTGCCAGTCCTCAGGACTTTCTTCTTTTTCAAATCCTGAATGTAGCATTTAGTTTCATCAAAACAAACATTAACCTTACTATCCTTAATAAGTTTGTTCACAGACAACAAGCTGACAGTATATTTAGGAACAACTAAAACATCAAACAGAACCACATTATTGTTAAGCCTGAGATTACCAACTTGAGTTATTTTAGCCAGAGTTCCATTAGGATGTCCAACAGTCAAATTAAGTTCAGAAACATTAGCTAAGTCAAACATTTTTTCGCAAATGTTGGTCATATGCTGATTAGCCCCAGAGTCAATTATCCACCCAAAATAATAATTGACACCCCTGATTTTAACATTAGCACAATAGAATTTATAGAAGTACTGATTAAAGAACACACTGCAATTAAAGAAAGAACAAGAACTACTACCTGCCATGTGAGCGTTGGCAGTGAAACGACTCTTATCATTGAGAAGACTCGTAAGTTTCATAACCTGGTCATTAGTCAAAGAAACAGTGCCAGTAGGTGTTTTTACATCATTGTTACCCTTAGTATCAGAAAAATTAGCTTTATTGTTGTTAAAACTCCCAAATGGTTTAAGATTATGATTTCTTTTAAAACCAGGTGGGTAACCAATGATTTCAAAACACCTCTCAATAGTATGACCCTTTAAACCACAATTCTTACACAACAGACTATCATAATTTCCTTTATTTCCATTGTTACTATTACTATTTGACCAATTACCATTAGTATTATTAGGTCTCCTTCTATTATTATCATTACTTCTAGAAACAAAAGCAGAGGCTTGGGGTTTTTCAGTTTTAACAGAACTAGCAGGTATACCCATGTGAGACTCTTCCCTATATATAATGACAAAAGCATCTTTGGCTTCAGGAAGGATTTCCCTAGTCAAGATGCTACTCCTAACAGGTTGATAAATGTCATCCAGACCCATTAGAAATTGCATTAACCTTAACAGCAAAATATGTAACTGATGAACTGTGCAAAATATGTGTACTTAATGCGAAATATGTTTATGTGTTATCAAGCGAAACATGTTAGGTTCTCTACAAAACATGTTTGCGCTCTCTGTGCGAAACATGTTCATGTATGCCATGCGAAACATGATTGATCTATGCGAAACATGACAGGTCACATTCCAAGAAAAATATGTCAAAATATAAAAGGAAACTCTGCCCAAATTTTTCTAAAATGTGTGTAATACTTGCTTATTATGTCTTACTTCATTTGTATTTCAATTGAATGTGTATTATTTACCCTCTGTCTGAATGTGTGTCCTAAGTTCTCTTGGAATTATCTTGTGAACTTCATCTGTTGACTTTGACTATTAACCTTAGTTGATTGTATTCTTATAGTGTATTAATACGGACTTGTTTGCATGAAACCTAAACATAGCATATTTCTAATTCAATCATATCATAAAGGATAACCAAATTAATCAGTAAAATATATCTGTTGTATATATAAACTATATTGGTTAATTGTTAAGAAGAATGATGAATCTACAAGAAACTCAACAAGTTATTGCTCATGATGAAAAATAGGTTCCATCTACAGAAAGAGTCAAGATTAGCTCTACAAATGTTAGACTGGTAACCATTGTGCAACAAAAGGAAGAAACATCTCAAGTTGTCATTGATGTAATCAAGAATTCCATGTGCTTCAAGGCATTCACTATCACTGCAGAAGTCCCTAAAATATTTATGCAGCAGTGCAGGTACACTATCAAGAAGGTCAAAGACTCTGATTCTTATAAATTCCTTTTGGCTAACAAGAAGTGCATTGTCGATGCTAAAGTCTTTAGAAAGATTCTGGATATCTGTCTAAGAGTTAAAGGTGAAGACTTCACTAAGGTACAAGATGATGATGCTACTCTCACCTTCCTCACTGACCTTGGCTACAAAGGTCCACTACACAAGTATACCAACATGTATGTGGATCACATGCATCATCCATGGAGAACTCTGGCAGCAATTATCAACAAATGTCTTTCTAGGAAGACTACAAGCAATGACAGACTTAGAAAATCCAGAAATGACATAATGTGGGGCATGTTCTACAAAGAAAATGTCGACCATCCTGAGTTAATTTGGGAAGACTTTGCTTTCCAGATTGATCACAGGAAGGACAGAAAATCAAGACGTGAAACTATGCCATTCCCTTGATTCACCAAAGTCATCATCAATCACTTCCTCTCACAACACAAGTCGCTCTCCAAGCTAGAGTTTCAACACTATCATACAATAAAGGATGATGGTATAGTAAGTAGACTCAAGTTTGTCAGAGTTGGAGAAGACTATTAGGAATATAGACAACCTATTCCTGATATGATGTTGAATATTGAAATCAAGCAGTCAGAGTCTTACTAGATGTTCATCAAGTGTTCCACTGGTCAGATTCCCCCCAAGAAGAGCAGAGGCTAAAGTTCACAAGGAAAGAAGACTTCTGATGTCTCTTAGGAATTAGTTGATGTATCTGAAGAGTCTGAACCTGAACCTGCTAAGAAAAAGATTGGTAGTAGAAGTAATAGGGGTGTAGTCATTCAAGACCCTCCAAGTGCTCCAAAGCCAAAACCAGCCGCTTCAAAGCTTAAGCTCAAGGGTGTTCAATATTTAACTCTTGAAGAACAAGAAGCTGCATGATTCTACGTATCGTAGTATATATATAATATATTATAAGCAAATAGGCAAATTACTCTTGTGAAAAAGTAATAAGCTAATCACTAATAAAATATATTTCCGAAAAGAATTGATGAGAAAATTACCCTTAGGAAAAGATAAAATTCAAATCGTTCTCGAGTCGTTTTCCCAACGAAGCGTGAATATTAAAATCTTGTTTCGGTTCGTGATCGGGTGCTTGAATAATTGAAATATTAGATTTTGGATTCTAAATCTAATAACACAAAGGGAAAGCACATAAAGGCACGCTAATCTAGGAATAAAGGTAATTTAAAATTCTAACGATATTTAAAACAACTAAAATTTAACTAAAATTAACTAACTAATTAACTAAAAATGACAAAATAGAACTCTTAAAACTCAAAATACAAATTTCTTAAACTAAAATGTATTAAAATAATTTTTAATAACAGAAAATATTTCTTATAAAAATTTTAAACTACTTAAAACTATTTTTAAAACTAAATTAAACTAAAAATACTAAACTTAATTCTAAAAATTTGAGAAAATTTATAAAAGTTCTAGATCCTATTTCTGAGGTTTACAAAGAAAAATGACTCAAAAAACTCTTACCAATAAGCTGCTAAAATTCAATAAGCAAAATAAGCTAAAAACTAAAAATAGTTTAAGTAAATAAAGATACAACCATATTACTGAAAAAGTCCCAAGGGCAGATGGTAGAGCGTGTGTGTGTTGAAGGGGAGGTTACAGGTTCGAGTCCTGTGACTGTCCCTTTTGGCAAAACATTTTTTTTGATTTTTCTTTTCAAAGCTAAAGATAAGGCAAGAATAAGCAATTTTAACAAAGGACTTTAAGTCAGCAAACTTTATTTATAAACTAGAATAAAGATTAATCAATGATAGTTAGGCTAGGTTAAGACTCCTTGACATTTAACTAAATTTATTTGGACTCAATAATTAATCTAAAGATCTAAGCTAACCTAAAGACCAATAACTAGAAACAGTTTCCAAACCATGACTCAATAAGCACTTAAGGACTAGAAATTAGCAAACACAATAAGCTGAAATAAAGCATCAATGGCAATTAAATATGTTTACTTAGAAGGAGGATTTAAAAGGTTTTGACCACATTTATCAGCTAAAATTTTAAACTAATAAGCACTAGGAATAAGCTAAAAACTAAAAAAAAGATTAAGGATTAAACTCTAATAACACAAATAAGCTAGAATTAAGCAAATCATCTAAGGAAATAAGCTAGAACAGACAAGATGAAAATGACAGTTTACTTCTTCTTGTTTTTGACTACTAGCAGCTAACATTTAAGGCTCAAAAACTATTTTGATAAACTAAAAAGCTAGAAACATATTGAAATCAGACCATAATAAGCTAAATTTAATCAAAATTAATCAAATACAACTAGAATTAAACCTCTAATGATCTGCAATATTTAGACTTTTATGAACAACCAACAAGTCCATTAACTTGACTGATTTGATCTAGAATGTTTAGAATGCTTACCCAACACTACTAACTCAAAACAGATTGCTAATGATGCAAATTACACCTGATTTTGAGCACTAAAAACACACATCCAATAGACTTTTTAGAAATCCAACAATAAGCAGTTTGAAAGAACTAATGACTTAGCAGACTTGAATATTTGATAAAATAAATTACAAAACATAACAAAACTAATTTTAAGCTTATAAAAACTAGTATTTAGACTTAATAAGAGCTTATGAAAACCTATTTTATCCCTAAAAACAGCATGAACACAATTACCTATATTAAAACTACTTAACCCAAACACCCATTTATAACTAGAAAATCTAATTTAAATCAAATTCAGAACATAATAAGCATTGATTTATGAAAATAGATGAAGTATTAGAGTAATGAAAGACAAATAAGCAAAGAGAACTTTCTAATAAGCCACAACTAAATTTCTAGAACCAAAATCACTTTACCTATAAAACTAAGACTTAACACCTAAAGCTATAAAACAGATTAAACTAAGCTATAAACTAGATTCAACAAACATAATAAGAAACTATAAGACAGAATAAGCACATAAGCAACACTTATAAGCACAGAATAAGCAGATTAATAAGCTAGAATAGAAATTAAGCTAGAAAGTGAAAATGAACATACCTTGTCCTTTGCTCAAAACAAGGACTTAAACTGCTCTTAAGAGCTTATTCTACAAGCTCTAGCTTATTTACATAAGCTGGTAAAGTCCTATAAGCTCTTCCATTTCTGGCTTATCATCCATAATATGAGCTTATACTGATTTTAAGGTTATTTAAGTGACAAATCTTATTCACTTAAGCTATAAGAAAGCTTAACTGAATAAGTATTAGCTTATTAGGTAACAAGAGCTTATTGAGCTTATTAAGTGATTTCCAAACACATTTTTATGCAAGATTTGCATAAAAGTAAAACATAAAATTTAAAAGGGAAACTGAACTTTTATTAATAACAAAAGGATTACAAGCTATTGAAATGAAATTACATTAAAACATTACAATAAGCATAAATTTAAGCTAAAAATTACACTAAAAGCTAGATAGATACATCTGTGTGATTGAGCCTCTATTTATAGTGAGGATAAGAAGGTTCTAGGTGAAGAGGAGCGTCCTAAAATCTCTAATCACGACCCTTGATTCATAACAAACTCTCAATCCATCCTTTTAGCCTTTAGATCAACTCTACGTGTTTTCAACCAATGAGACACCTTGGTATTGCCAAGGAGTCAGATTGTGATGCAATACTTGAGCCACATAGATCTTCTAGAAGATGTAGGAGCTTGTGGAGGGTGAGTTTACCCGTTCTTTTCATTGATGCAGTGTAAAAATAGGAGAGGAGAGTGTACAGTAAATTAGGGCGTGTTTTTAATATTTTAACTTAGATCAGGGACTTGGGTTTAGGGTTTTATTATTTGGGCTTGGACTGGATAAGGAATTTTGGATTTAAGCTTATATTTTGGAGAATAAAATAGGTTAGTATAATTCAAGTGTTAATGGGCTGAGCCGACCCACAAAACAGGTACGAGTTGGCCCATTAAAGATGAATATGACATCGGATCTGTTTTCTCACGTTCTTCTAATCTCGTGCTTGTTTTGGCTATTTGGCTATATTTTTGTCCTTTTTTGAATATCCGTTACCTGCACAACAAAATTAACAAAACAGACAAATACAATGCATTTTCTATTTGTTTTTGGTCATTTAAGCTCATTTTAATAAAGAAAATTAATATGTGATTAAACACATATCAAAATCCCCCATACAACGCTATTACAGTATCCTCACGCTGTGAAAACCGTGATTTGAGCAGGTTAGTTTATACCTTTAGAAATGGCTAAGTGTCCATTTTGTATGTTTCTTGTGTGCTATGTGTTCTATATGTATGTTGAAGTGGTTTACATATGTGTATGATGTCATTTTAGAGGTAAATGATTATCTTATTTTGTGTGCATATGAGTTTGGTGTTAAGTATTCTATTTGTTCACGTGTGGTGATATTGGAAATGAAAGACGTATTGCATGCATTGCTACGTCAATTCTTGGTTTTTAAAAGTTAAGCGTTTATAAGAAGTGTAAGTTATTGAAAAGGAAGCATGTGAGTGAAATATGGAAGTTCGTTGTAACCTTTCCATAAATAGAGAGTAAAATGTGAAATGAAAGGTTATTTTTAGAAAGTTTAGTAAGTAGCCTTTACGTAAAAAGGGCTACCCAAATTAGCTTAGGTTTTTTATGAAAATTTAAGATAATGAAGGTAATTAGTTAATTATTAATAAAAAAATAAAAAAAATATAAAATATGTTTACATAAGGGAGGCCAATCGGTTTTGGGTTTTCATAGGCTTAGGAAGTTTTATTTGTTTTGTCAAATTGTATTTAGGAAAGAATAAGGACGCTTTAGGGTTAAATACCATTAAACCTAGTCATTCCCTTCCCCTTTCCCTCTTTTTGTTGTTCATATGCAGCCCCAAAACCCTAAGGAAGTTTATTTTCATGATTGATCCAAGAAACTGCAAGAACTTGTTATTTAGGTGCTAGCATTCAAGGTAAGTGTATTCATCCTAGTTAGATTTATGTATTCATGTAACATAATCATTAATGGATCATTAGGGTTTTAAAAATCTGTAATTAATGATGTAATTAATGGGTTTTAAACAAAAAAAATCGTTTTTAGGGTTTAATTAAGGTTTAGATGTGAATGATTAGGGTTTATCATGTTAAATTCGTAACTGGAATCTGATCAGAATTTTAGGTCACCTTGCAGGAGTCATAACTCGGTCATACAGATAGCTTTTATTGATTTTATTAAGCCTAAAATTAACTACATAGAGTTTACTTTCCAACCCTGTTAGTTTCATGAATTAAAAGTTAGTGGAAGTCAGTCAAATAATTTTTACAAGATTCGTTGTCAAAACTGTGATTTCTGGACAAATTTGGGTCTGATTTTAGGACGTTAAACCCCTACTTAAAATTCGAATTAAAGTTAGCCAAAACACAGAAGTCAATTCCTATATGTCTATTAACTCCCACGTAAAAATTAGCCTCTAAATAGTAGTCTAAGTATGGTTAATAAGTCCAAACTTTTTAGTGCGCGTGTAGGTCCGAATTGAGACAGTTTTGAAGTTTGATTTTCTTAGGAGTAATTGTGCATGTAAATGGAATTTGGGAATCAAATGGTAGTTAGAGAACACATAAAGGAACATAGATGATTTTTGGTATAATTTATAAAGGTAATCAAGTAAGGTTTTTAATTTAGTCAAGACATACTAAAACTCTGCATTTTTGAATAAATTATAGTTAACTAATGTAACGTGTTAATGAGGAGGTTAAGGTTGGGCATGGTGTCGGGGTGACCCATGATGGTTAATCAAACCCTTAGACATACATCATATGAGTGTTACATGGACTTGAGCTTTTAGCTTGGTCGCTTGTAACACGTTTGTGTATGTATTGCGTAGCTTGTGTTGATATTGTTTGGAAGCTGCTAGTGCATCAGGTAAGTTTCATAGCCCCTCTTTTCTTATGATTTATTGGGGTGGAAATGATGCAAAGTGTTTGGAAATGTTTTGATTACTGTGATAATGTGTTGTCAAAGATGCATGGACTATACGTGGCAATTGTATGTTGTGTGCTACATGTTTTATGATGTGATATTAAGAATTACGAACTAAGTCAGAGGGGATCACCTGCGTGTATCCATGGTCTGTTTAGTGGATGGTACTATAGCCTAATGAGCATAAAGGTTACTTTGGGTGTATCCATGACCTAGGCTAAAGGGTTAACCACAAGGACCTTGGTATGATATGAGACGTCTCATGGTCTTTTGTTGGGTATTTATGTGATTGATTGGATTTGCATGTTAGCCTGTATGATAGTTCATTTATTTTTCTGTAATGTTTTCTTTATTATCATAGTAATTTACAGTTGGATTTGATTATCGTGTCTTAAACCTATGACTCTCACCAACATTGTGTTAACATTTTAAGCATCATTTTAGGTAATCTTCTCGAGGATAAGGAAGTTAGGAGGAGTGGATAGTGAGACCGTAGGCATTGCATGCGGAGTCTATCTCCTAGAGTTTTTTTTTCTTTTTTTTCTTTTGACATTTAAATTGTTTGCTATTTGATTGTTTATTGGATGTTTAGACCCTTGGATTATATTTCCTTGCGGTATGACTTTGCTATCATAATGCAAGACTCCTTTATCTTATGTTAGATATTGTCATGACACATTGTGTCTCATTTTTTTATTTATTTCATTTAGTTCTCTCTATTGTTGACACCATTGTGTTGTGATGATATCCATGATGTTACACCTCGTGTTTCCGCCTAGGCGGGGTGTGACAGATTGGTATCAGAGCCAATGATTATAGAGAAGTAGGTGGTTGAGCCTAAACCTAAGGGTCCTTCATGTAGATACATTTAGGGCTTAAGTGTTTAATGCTATAACTGCTATGCTCCCCCTCTATTTTTGCATAGCTTATATATCTCGTATTTTGCTAAGTTGTCATTTGAGTTATTTTACCTACCATTATCTAATACAATATGTATTACTTTCTGAGTATTTTAGCTATGTTTTCCCCCACCCGTAAGAAGTCTAGCTGGGGAACCATTTTCCCAACTGGACTTAAGTGTATGAGGAGCCTCTTGTGGAACCAAAGGAGATAGAGTAGTTGATTGCTTGTTGGATAGTCGTAGTAGGGCTGGACCCGCGGAGTCGGGTGAATCTTATGAAGGTAAAGTCAAACCCATGTAAGGCCCAACATAGGTTTATTCCATCTTTTACCTCGTCACGTTGTTATTGATTAATTCTTTTGAATATCTGGTATTTTGGAGGCGCTGCGAGACTTTCGTTCCTTTATGTCATTTTTGACTTTATCTTTATATAAGTAAGTAGTTATTTGTTGGAGCATCCTTTATGTGTTATGTGGTAGTGATTTAAGATGTGCAATGTGGTATATGTGCTTATATGTGAGTGATCATTGAGATGTGTAGTCTTGGAAGTAAGTACACGTGTGAAAGGAGGCAATTATAATTATGGCGGCCGACATAATTATAAAGGCATCACACACGTGGACTTGTGACCATGATTGCATTGATTGATGTTTGTTTGTTACTTGGTAGTGTGAGGTGTGGTAATGTTTGCAATCCTGATAAGGATGGTTATATGGTTAGGGAATTATTCTCTTAACCTAATGTGCGGATGTGTTATGGATAGTTGTGTAGATAGTAAGTTTTCCTTCTATCTAACGTTTGCGGATACATATTAGTACTACTATTACTATTATTGAGGTTGTTCGTTTGCTCGATTATTCGTTCGGATTCCTAACTCTAAGTGTAGAATCCCTTCATCGTACTTTGTTGTAAGGAGGTCCTATCTTCCTATTCGACGTCTTGATGTATATTGGTTGTTCGGATCTGCTGCTTTTGGTTATTAGTACATTTCACTGGTTTTCCCGTAAGTTGACTTCTCGTAGGAATATCAGAATTTTTCCTTTTAAGCACTATTTGTTCGTGACAATTTAGTACGGATATTTACTCCCTTGGTTGTATATCTCTTGGTTTTCGTAACCCGTTGGCGACATGTTAGTATCGATGCTTTTAGGTTTGCTCTGTTGATCGTTATTTCGGATAAGACCTTACGTTTTCTTTTGGATCCGTAACATCTTGCATAAGTTTCTCTTGTACGAGTTCGTTTGATTTTATTTTAAGTATATGGTTTTTGGTATTTTCTTTTGTTTTCAAACAACAGAATAGTGTTAGAATCTGTACGGTGTTTTAAAATCCCTTTTGGTATTGCGGTGTCCTTTGTTTGAGTAACATATAGTATAATTGATGTCGAATTATAAAAAAAACCCTTTTGAAGAATATCTTGGTGATGTTTGGCGAAAACTGTGTTTAAAATGATTATTGTGAATAAAATATGTTTAAAATGATCGTTGTGAATAGAACATGTTTAGGTGGCCTATACAATTAAGTTATAAAAATTGTCGTGTGGTTATTAAATTCTAAATTTTATTATGAAAAGTAGGTTTAAAATGATTCATGGTAGTAAGATGCGATACACCATTGGATAACTATCTCTAGATTTTTATGAAAACAATGATTAAAATGAATTTTACAAAGATTAGACTTTAGACATTTTTTTTAAATGATTTTTATATTTAAAACGACTTTCTTTATTTTAAATTGATTTTTTTATAAAAACATTATTTAATTGGTTCTTTCGAGTAAAGTCGATTGTTGGTAAAAGAATTTTGTCTTTCGTATTTATAAGTTCTGGTGCATAATGATTTTTGTTATGTGTTTCTTTTGTCGTGGTATGCCTGTTGATTTTTATTCATTTGCGTTTTCAATCGGTACATATATGTATCCTTTCTTTCAAAAGATTCTTATGTCATTTGATCCACGTCTATTTGCATATGTGGAATCCCCCATATGTATTCTAGCCTTGATTTGATATTCGTTTGTTATCTTATTCGATTGTTCGTAACCCTTAGAGTTCGTTGATACCGTTGAGTCGTGGAAACTTTGATGTGATGGTGGGAATAGACTGGTTGTCCAAAAGGAATTTTTTGATAGTATGTCATGAGAAGGTGGTTAGGATACCGATAAAAGAGGGTGGGATACTTCGAGTTCATGGGGAACGTATTTTGGGAGCCGCCAAAGCCCTAATGAACGCTAAGATAGATGAACCAAAATTGAGTGATATTTCCATCGTACGAGATTTTATTGATGTGTTTCTAGAAGATTTGTCGATGACCAGCACATCGACAAGTTGAGTTCCGTATAGACTTGGTTCCTGGAGCGACACCAGTCGCGAAGTCTCCATATCATCTAGCACCCTCGGAAATGCAAGAATTGTCTGAACAATTTCAAGAGTTGGAAGACAAGGGTTTCATATGACCTAGTCATTTTCCATGGGGAGCACCCGTGTTATTCATTAAGAAGAAGGATGTTTCTTTTCGCATGTGTATTGATCATAGGGAGTTGAACAAATTAACTGTTAAAAGCCGTTATCCACTCCCTCAGATTGATGACTTGTCTGATCAGTTACGAGGAGCGTGTCTTTTCTTAAAGATAGTTTTTTGGTCAGGTTATTATCAGCTACAAGTACATGAGGATGCCATTCCAAAGACTGCATTTTGAAAGAGATACGAACATTTTGAGTTTACGATTATGCCTTTTGGGTTAACCAATGCACCAGCGGTTTTCATGGACTTAATGAACCGGGTTTGTAAACCGTACTTAGGTAAGTTTGTCATCGTATTCATTGATGGCATTCTGGCCTACTCAAAGTCAAAGGAGGAACATAAAGTTCATTTGCAGTTAGTGTTGGAGTCATTGAGGAATGAGAAGTTATATACTAAGTTTTCTAAGCGTAAGTTTTGGTTGGAAGAAGTGCATTTTCTTGGTTACGTGGTCAGCCATAACGTATTCACGTAGACCCGAGTAAGAGTGAGGCAGTGAGGAATTGGATGATTATTCTTAGGATTGGCAGGTTACTACCGACGTTCATTGCAAAAAAAATTTGATTATTGAAACCCCTTACTTCCCTAACTGAGAGGAATCAGAAGTATGAGTGGAGCGTAGAATAAGAAGAGGCTTTTCAGAATTTGAATAATGACTTGTGTGATACTCCGATAAAGTGTATGTATCGGGTGATGCGTTGATTAGAAATGAGAGAGTGAAATCAAGACGAGTAAGAGGAATGATACTGGCAGCCTAAAGTGAGGTATTCAAGTAAGAGAACGTACTTGCAGAAAGGCTACATGGTGTAGATCAACAGATGGAAAGAAAAGGAGACAAGAGTTTGTACTTTATGGATCGGATTTGGGTTCTTTTTGTGGGAAGTGTAATGGATGAGGCCCATGCATCAAGGAACTTGGTACATTAAGGAGCGGATAAGACGTACTAAAACCTTGGAGACATGTATTGGTAGCCATGTGTAGAAAAGGATATAGCTACCTATGTTAGCAATTGTAGGATTTGTTTAAGAGGTAAAGGCTGCAATGTCAAAGACTTTTGGCTTGCTGCAACAGTCTGAGATACTTGAGTGAAAATGAGATAGAATCATCATGGATTTTATCACTAAATTTCCAAGGTCAAAGTAGTGAGTATGATGTGATTTGGGTGATGGTTGATAGACTGGCCAAGTTAGCTCATTTTCTAGCTATGAAAGAAGATTTCAAGATGTGAAGTTGGCAAGGATTTATATTGATGAGATAATAGCAAGGAATGAAATTCTGGTGGTGATCATCTCAAATTGAGATGGGAGATTTACTTTGTGGTTTTGGCAGACGCTGCAGAAAGCATTAGGAACACGACTAGATAGTGTACGGCTTATCATCCTCAAATGGATAGACAAAGTGAGCGTACAATTCAGACCTTGGAGGATATGTTAAGGGCGTGTGTGATAGACTTTGGTGGCAGTTAGGATGTCCACCTACCGTTAGTTGAGTTCTCTTATAACAACAGTTATCACACTAGCATTCGGTGTGCTCCGTTCAAAGCACTATATAGAAGAAAATGTAGGTTACCCATGTTATGGGCTGAAATTGAGGAAGGTAGTTTCATTGGACCCGAATTGGTGTAGGAAACGACTGATAAAGTAGTGGTTATAAAGGAAAAACTCCAAGAAGTTAGAGATCGTTAAAAGAGTTATGCGGACAGTGGACGTAAGATGATAGAGTACGAGGTTGGAGAGAATGTGTTGTTAAAAGTGTCACCGTGGAAAGATGTGATGTGTTTTAGGAAAAAGGGTGAGTTAGCACCGAGATATATTGGACCATTTAAGATCCTTGAGAGGATCGGCCCTGTAGCTTATCGGTTAAGATTGCCTGAGGAATTGATTGGTGTACATGACACATTCCATGTGTCAAATTTGAAGAAGTGTTTGGGAAATGCTAATTTGCATGTGGCGTTGAATGAAATCAAAATCGACAAGACTTTACATTTTGTTGAGGAACATGTAGAAATTATGGATCGTGAGGTTAAGAGTTTGAAACGTAGTAGAATACCACTTGTGAAAGTTCGTTGGAATTCAAAGCGTGGTCCCGAGTTCACTTGGGAATGCGAAGACTATATGAAGTCTAAGTATCCTCAGCTATTTGTTGATCATTTTATTGAACCAACTAGTTAAATCTCAGGACGAGATTTCCATAAGAAGGGGATACTGTTACAACCGTGATTTGAGCAGGTTAGTTTGAACCTTTAGAAATGGCTAAGTGTCCATTTTGTTTGTTTCTTGCGTGCTATGTGTTCTATATGTATGTTGAAGTGGTTTACATATGTGCATGATGTCATTTTAGAGGTAAATGGTTATCTTATTTTGTGTGCATATGAGTTTGGTGTTAAGTATTCCATTTGTTCACGTGTGGTGATAATGGAAATGAAAGACGTGTTGCATGCATTGCTACGTCAATTCTTAGTTTTTAAGAGACAAGCGTTTATAAGAAGTGTAAGTTATTAGAAAGGAAGCATGTGAGTGAAATATGGAAGTTCGTAGTAAACTTTCCATAAATAGAAAGTGAAATGTGAAATGAAAGGTTATTTTTAGAAAGTTTAGTAAGTAGCGTTTACGTAAAAAGGGTTACCCAAATTAGCTTAGGTTTCTTATGAAAATTTAAGGTAAGGAAGGTAATTAGTTAATTATTAATAAAATAAATAAAAAAAATACAAAATATGTTTACATAAGGGGGCCCGATCGGTTTTGGGTTTTCATGGGCTTAGGAAGTTTTATTTGTTTTATCAAATTGTATTTAAGAAAGGATAGGGATGCTTTAGGGTTAAATACCATTAAACCTAGTCATTCCTTTCCCTTTCCCCTCTTTTGGTCGTTCATATGCAACCCCAAAACCTAAGGAAGTCGATTTTCATGATTGATCCAAGAAACCACAAGAACTTGTTGTTTAGATGCTAGCATTCAAGGTAAGTGTCTTCATCATAGTTAGATTTATGTATTCATGTAACATAATCATTGATGGATCATTAGGGTTTTAAAAATCTGTAATTAATGATGTAATTAATAGGTTTTAAACATTAAAAATCGATTTTAGGGTTTAATTAGGGTTTAGATGTGAATGATTAGGGTTTATCAAGTTAAATTCGTAACTGGAATCTGATCAGAATTTTAGGTCACCTTGCGGGAGTCATAATTCGGTCATACGGATATCTTTTATTGATTTTCTTAAGCCTAAAATTAACTACATAGAGTCTACTTTCCAACCCCATTGGTTTCATGAATTAAAAGTCAGTGAAAGTCAGTCAAATAATTTTTACAAGATTCGTTGTCAAAAGTGTGATTTCGAGACAGATTTGGGTCTGATTTCGGGATGTTAAACCCCTACTTAAAATTCGAATTAAGGTTAGAAAAAACACAGAAGTCAAGTCCTATATGTCTATTAACTCCCACGTAAAAATTAGCCTCTGAATAGTAGTCTAAGTATGGTTAATAAGTGTAACCTTTTTAGTGCGCGTGCAGGTTCGAATTAGGACTGCTTTAAAGTTTGATTTTCTTAGGAGAACTTGTGCATGTAAATGAATTTTGGGAATCAAATGGTAGTTAGAGAACACATAAAGGAACATAGATGATTTTTGGTATAATTTATAAAGGTCATCAAGTATGGTTTTTAAGTTAGTCAAGACACACTAAAATTATGTATTTTTGAATAAATTGTAGTTAACTAATGTAACGTGTTAATGAGGAGGTTAAGGTTGGGCATGGTGTCGGGCTGACCCATGATGGTTAATCAAACCCTTAGACATCCATCATATGAGTGTTACATAGACTTGAGCTTTTAGCTTGGTCGCGTGTAACACGTTTGTGTTTGTATTGCGTAGCTTGTGTTGATATTGTTTAGAAGCTGCTAGTGCATCAGGTGAGTTTCATAGCCCCTCTTTTCTTATGATTTATTAGGGTGGAAATGTTTTGATTACTGTGATAATGTGTTGTCAAAGATGCATAGACTATACGTGACTATTGTATGTTGTGTGCTACATGTTTTGTGATGTGATATTGAGAATCGCGAACTAAGTTAGGGGGATCACCTACGGGTATCCATGGCATGTTTAGTGGATGGTACTGTGGCCTAGCGAGCAAGAAGGTTACTTTAGGATTATCCATGGCCTTGGCTAAGGGGGGTAACCACAGGGACCTTGGTACGATATGAGACGTCTCATGGTCTTTTGCTGGGTATTTATGTGATTGATTAGATTTGCATGTTAGCCTGTATGATAGTTCATTTATTTGCCTGTAATGTTTTCTTTATTATCATAGTAATTTACAGTTGGATTTAATTATTGTGTCTTTAACCTATGACCCTCACCAACATTATCTTTATGTTTTAAGCATTATTTTCGGGTAATCTTCTTGAGGATAAGGAAGTTATGAGGAGTGTCTAGTGAGACCGTAGGCATTGCATACGGAGTCTATCTCCTAGAGTTTTTTTTCTTTTTTTTCTTTTGGCATTTGAATTGTTTGTTATTTGATTGTTTATTGGATGTTTAGACCCTTGGATTATATTTCCTTGCGGTATGACTTTGCTATCGTAATGCAAGACTCCTTTATCTTGTGTTAGATATTGTCATGACACATTGTGTCTCATTTGTTTATCTATTTCATTTAGTTCTCTCTATTGTTGACACCATTGTGTTGTGATGATATCCATGATGTTACGCCTCGTGTTTCCCCCTAGGCGGGGTGTGACACACGCAATGTTATAAATACACGTTTAGAAAACTAAAAAATTCAACCCCCATAGACTAATACCTCAAAAAATAGCTAAGTGTTCATATAAGGGGATTAAGAAATCACTAGTTTTGGAACGCACCGTTTTACCATTTCTTTATATATATATATATATATATATATATATATATATATATATATATATATATATATATATATAT
>BQNB010020834.1:0-64996 GCA_026074375.1 Tanacetum coccineum | reverse complement strand
CACAATTAAGCCACTAGATAAGCAAATAAGCAAGACTAATAAGCTACTAGCTAGAAATTTTAGGACAAAGAAACTAAATAAAGACTTACAGGAACCTTAGCAGAACAAAGGTTAAATAAGCTCAAATGAGCATCTACAAGCTCTGGCTTATCCTAAGATAAGCCAGTTAAGTCCATGGAGGCTCATCCCTTGCTAGCCTCCCTTCCATAAGCTCACAATCCAACTAAGCAAAGGTATAAGTTTTAACTGATTGTAGAGTCTAAGTATGATTAAGTCTTATTTAAGCTCAATCTCAAGCTTATAGACTTGAGAGAGCTATAATGAACTTATTACTAGCTTTTGACATAATAATTTGATATTTGAAATGATAAAAGCTTATAGTGAAAAACAGTTTAAGAGTTCTAAAAAGGATTTTATTAATTACTAAAAATGATTACAATGCTTCAAAAGAGAAATTACATTAAACTTAACAATTATACTACTAAAAGCTGAAAATACATTTTTAACTAAAGAAAAATTAAAAGCTAGTCTCCCCCCTGTGTGTGTGAGAGTGAGCCTTTTTATAGCCTGCTGCTGAACCTTCTAGCCCCTTGAGTGCTTCCCACGCTCCTATCAATCTCTGCCGTACATTCTCTCAATGATTGGAGAATCAAGCTAGGCCGTTAGATCATTTTTGGGACACACGGATTGCCAACGTGGCATCCGTGTGTCAGCCTTGATTGTGCTTCTTTACTGAGTAGATATAGTACAAATTCACCCATTCCTTGTGCTCTCTCTAGTCCACGTGTGATCTTTTGCTTGACTTTACCAATGAGAATGACATCTTTCTCCCTGCCATTATGTACTTGACTACTTGAATTGTCCTTTCCACCCTTTGATTGGTAAAAGCCCTCTCGTTTTGACCCTTTGGTGAATTGGGGAAGACGCATGAACAGTAATTGTTCATGGCGCCCTTTTTTAAGTTTAACTGAATTGGGTAAAACGGGGGTGAGTTTGGGCTATTGGCAAATTGAGTCCTTCTCTTTGTGAAGTGTAAATGTAATACACATCCAAGTGTATAACAACTTTCAAACTTGGCATCTTCGGTCCCTGGACTTAGAGAGCTGTTAGAGAGCTTTGACTTTTTGACTTTGGCTTGATTCCCCGGCTTCTTTTGTGCTCTTCCGTTCTCGTGTCCGTGTTTGCCCGTTTTTGACGGTTTTCTTGTGATTTTTGTCTTATCCGTACCTGCATACACAAAACACAAAAACAAGCATATCTTTGCCATTTTTAGTATGTTTTTGGTCATTTAGGGTCATTTTTGGTGTTAACGGATATGTGTATTTTACACCTATCAAAATTCCCCAAACTAAACGATTGCGTGTCCTCACGCAATATTACATGCCTTATAACCAAATACCTCAAAACTTCCCCAAACTAAACCTTTGAAAAGTAGCAAAGATTTTTTTACGGGGAAAGTTTCGAAGTCACAAGTTATAAAACACCCGATTTCCCATTTTCAAAGATTTTTTATTTTTTAATGATTTTTCTTAAAAGACTACCTAACTACAACTTGTGTGACATAATGTATTGTTTTCATTACCTTTGTGGTAACTTTAAGGATCATGGAACAAAAAGCACAATTAAGTGTCTAAAAGATAACTTTATCATTCCTGACTTTTCACTTTTCCCATACTAAGCTTAAAAATAAGATCACCGTTAAGTACGAGCTAAGATGCTAAGACTACTTATAATTACAACTTGTGAATTTTTCTTCCCGACATACACCATATATTTAAATGTGTGTGCTCAAATTAATTTAAACCATTAAATCCACATATTTAGATAGTTGAAATCCGACCAAGCTTTACACATGGGCCTTTTGGGCTAATATGTTAATCACTTAGTAAGATCACAACTCAAAGCAAACCAAAGCCATTGTCTGTGTAAGATCAGCAATTAAAACATGGTTTGGGGTACCCGAATCCTTATACACTCAAGCAAGCAATTTCACAATGTCCAAAGTTACATCTTACCTCTAGTTTAGGTAATTCAAAGATTTCTTTGAATGTTAGAGATACTGAGGATACTCTTGATGATGCTTCTAAAAGTCAACAAAAAGTGTACGAAAAAATGACTGATCAAATTGTTGTTGCAAATAAACAGAATTGTTGGACAATTGATTATGCACAAATAAATGCTCTCTATAAAGACTTTGTTTCTCAAAAAGAACTTTCTGCTGAGCAAAAATATTTTTCATCTTCTTTTATTCCTTCTGACAAGAATTCAAATGCAACTCCTTCTATCCTGGCATCAATGCCGAGTGAGTCACCTTTGATCATTGAATTAGATAAAATAAAAAATTGTTTTCAAAGGTTGTCTGTATTAAATGGAGCTTAACTAGTTATAGGACTTTTTGTATTTTTAATTTCATGTATGTTAGCATTTTTTATTTTCCTTATGTAAGCAAAAATGAGTGTATTTTCAAATCACTACTTTTAATTTTAATGAATGTTCATTGTTGGTTGTAAGCCACATTTTTCTTCCTGCTACATGTTAAAATAAATATATGTTCTAACACATTTTGTAGCCAATAAACATAGCTTCGATCCTTGGTCCCTCAGAACGAGGGAAACACACATCAAGTTGAGCACTTATTCCGTCGATTTTTAACTTGCAATTCCTCGAAATGCCTTTTGATTCTACAAAAAGGGGATAAAATGTTTATAAAACTCACTAAATACTTGTTTAAAAAATATTTATATGTTAATGAGTTTAAATTTTGTAATCATCCAAAAAGGGAGATTTGTTGATAGAAATAATGCCTAAAAACTTATTAATATATTTTTCACATCTTACATTTGATAATCACACAAATATAAAACAAGTTCAATGAAAAATTAAAACATAAACAAGTAATTAGTGGTTAATATTCATTTCAAACTTATATCACTCCAAGGTATGCATAAACAAATGCTTGATGCATTTTATGATCAAAGGAAATTTTTATTCAACCTCAAACTTTTATAAAATGTTGTAAACATGTTTATAAACCTACAAAACATTTTCTACATTTAAAAGAAATATTTTATTCAAAATAAATATTTTGAATTTCAAATTTTCGAACCTAAAAAACGGCTAGAAAAGGTCCATTAAACACCTCCCCTGGATAAGACAAAAAAGAGGAGCGTCTGAAAGGACGCCCCCCCTTACAATACATGGGCTGACCCCCTAATTATAAGGTGCCCGACACTCTATTTAAGGGGGCCGACCATAGACTACCTCTCCTCCTCTTGTCTTGTAAATACTTGGGACTATTCCTCAACCTTTTCTCAACTTTTGCACTCATACTTTCTGCTCAAAACCAGCCACATATCTCTCTAAAATCCTTTGAATCATTAATCATTTAGTTGTTTCCAAGAGATCCAAAGCTAAATTTCTCTAGTGAAAGAAGAATATTACTTCCATCATCAAGTGAAGAAGTATCCACCTTAGTTTGACATAGCAATCTTTGCATTCATATCACAGAATGTAAATCAATTGTATAATCTTGTATTGTGTGTAGTAGCTAGACTTGTGATCATTGTAAGTATAGTTAGATCATTGTGATCTTACAATATTGTTAGGTATATGTGATCTAATTAGTGTGATGAAGTAGCTGTCATGAAGTTATGAAAAGATCGAGAAGTTTTAAAGAAGTCATGAAGTTGTGAATAAGTCGTGAAGTTTTAAAAAGAAGTGTCGTAGAAGTTTTGAAGTTGGTGAAGAAGTCAGTGAAGTTGTTGAATCGTGAACACGTCATGAAGTTGTGTTGTGATAGATGGTTCTAGCTAAGATTAGAACTCGACGATTTTGCTAAGTGTCGTAATTGAAGTATAAGAGATGTTGTGTACGATTTTCTCCACCTAAAGGGAGCTTGTTGACATAGTGAAGAAAACTCTCGAGTTTGGTGGCTCGGATGAGTAGGCAGAAGAGGTACTTATCGATACCGAACCACTATAAAATCCTCCCGCGTTGTGGTTTAATTGTCCTAACTCTTATCTCTTCTCTTACTTATCATTTTTCATATATTTACATTGTCATAATTAAGGAAGCATTGACTTCATAAAAAAATTCGAATCCTAGTTTAACAAACATACATAAAACTACATTTAAAAAGGCGGTAAACTATTCATACCCCCCTTCTAGTTTTCCATAATTTTTTATTGTATGAAACTGATGCAAGTGGAAAAGGAATTGGCGAATGCTGGTGTCAAAATGGTCCAAACCTATACTTATTGGAAGCAAAACATTGTTCAGGCAAAACACCAAGCCCTGTCAACTTATGAAAAAGAATTTTTGGCAGTGGTGGCAGCATTAGATAAGTGGAAGGGCTATTTGCTTGATAAGCACTTCAAATCAGACATATCATTTCAGCCTGAAGTATTTCTAAACAAAAGCTTAATACTCATTTCATTCAAGGGCTGCCTAAACTTCTTGGTATACTATGAGATTGTGTACCAGAAGAAGTGAAATGTGGTAGCTGATGCTTTGTTCAAGAATATGATCTCAAGAGGAGAAATTTTTTCAGATATCTGTCACCTCAATCTCAAGTGGTTTATTTGGGACAAGAGTAGAAAAGACAGTTTGAAAATACCTGGATCCTAAATTTGATCAAGTCATTAGAACATCACAGTTATAAGGGTAACAAATATTCTTGGACTGGTGAAATCCTTAAGAGGAAGGGAAAAGTGGTAGTTATAAATGACATAGAGCTAAGGAAAGAGCCAGTTCAGCACTTCCATAGATGAGCTATTGGTGGGCATCTAGTGACTTCATAGTAGACAAATGAAAGAAGCTGGTGTCATTGTTCTACATTGGAAAGGTCTTAAGAAGATGGTTAAGCATATGTCAGAGATTGTGATGTGTGCCAAAGACAGAAGCCTGACTTAAGTGCTTACCTTGGTCTTATTCAACCCCTTCCCATCCCTGAAAGAATTTGGAAGGAGATTTCCATGGATTTCATTGAGAATTGCCTACTTCCCATGGAAAATCAGTGATTCTTAGGGTGTGGTGGATAGTCTTATAACAAGTATGCTCATTTCATTCCACTAGCCCATCCCTTCACAGCAAGTCAAGTAGCTCAAGTTTTCTTAGATCAAGTGTACAAGTTGCATGGGCTACCTTATCAATTGATGATATGACAATGACATAGAATTCTTAAAGCAATATCTAGAAGTCTTTGTTTTGCTGGAACTCTAAAGGTCAAGCTTAAGCTATCAACTGCCTATCATCCTCAAACTGATGGTCAGACAGAAGTAGTCAATAGAAGCCTAGGATGTTATCTGAGGTGTATGTGTGGAGAGAAGCCAAAGGAATGGATAAAATGGATTCCCTTAGCTGAATTTTGGTACAACACCAACTACCACACCTCAACTAAGACTACACCATATGAGGCTGTTTATTGCCAAATACCTCCTATTCATGTAGCCGTTACATACCTAGAGAATAGTAAGGGTTGCGGAGTGATAGAAATTGCAAGCAAGAGAGAAGCTATCAAGATACTTTTTTTTTTTTAAGTTCCATCTCAAAAGGTCTCAGGACATAGAATGAGGAACCAAGCCAATAAGCATAGGACAAATAGACAATTGGAAGTTAATGATTGGGTCTATTTGAAGCTTCAGCCTCACAGGCAAGTGTTTATAAGGCAAGGCCAGCAACACAAACTCTCCTCAAAGTACTATGGTCCTTTCAAAGTTGCAGAAAGAATTAGAGAAGTGGCTTAACATATTGGAAGTTTTCCAACGTTTCAAGACCAGATACTCCAATCTCTAACTTTTCACAAAAAACTTAAGAAGTGCCATGGCAAAGACCACAGTGTAGGAGTATTACCACAGCTTAGAGAAGATGGCCTACTAGAGAATAAGCCCATGGAAATACTGGAAAGAAGGTTGGGAAAGGTCAACAATAAGCCATTTATGTTTGTTGCTAATCAGAGGACCAATAAACCCAGTTGAGGAAGCCACTTGGGAATCTATGGTGGACTTTAATTAACAAGGTTCCAAGGTTTATGCTGTGAATGGAGCCGTTCCTTGAGACAAGAAAAGTTTAATGAGGATGGAGTGAAACGAGCAAAGTAAAAGTTAATAATGCTAAGCTTAATAAGTTAAGTTACTGCAACAGATAGTTAGTACTGCTAGCAAGTATTACTGCTAAGCATATTGTTAATACTTGCTAGTGTATTAATAATATGATTAGAAGTCAGTTATAGCTGTTGTGCAAACGTGAGGTTGCACGTGTATGGTTCTAAAAATCAGATATTTGAGTGCCACGGATTATACCTCAATCAACATGTAAACATAATTAACAGTGCCATTTCCCGCCAAAGGAAGACTTCTACAACATAATCATCCCTCCCTCTTAATATCTCAGTCTTCTCCTTAAAAAAAAAAAAGCCTATAAAAACCATTTTCTAGTTCAATATTCTTACATTCATGCTGCAAATTGTAACTGTGTGAAAAACACATTCTCTCTTTAAATTTCTGTTTGTAACCGTTTGGTTGAATTTCACCATTAAACGAATCATTATTGATCTCTATTCTTTTACTACTAGTTCTATTGTTTTCGTTGCCGTTATCTGTAAATTGATTAACATTGAATGTTAACCAGTTTCCTAATATCAAAACTACAATTCTTTTCCTCCAAGTAGACAGATACTAAAGTTTTGTGAAAGAGACTTACTCGAATAAGCTACTGGTATGCCATTATATTGTAATACAAGCTCCCAACCCTACTCCCCGACACCACTAAAGGCTTTTAAAAAACCTGTTTATTGCAATATCTATATTGATGGATCTTATTCGGGTTTGCTATGATGCTTCAACAGGCATAGATCATGTGTCCCCAAGAACTGTCCATTTTTTACTTCAAAATTTAATTTGATGGAATTAGTTTTATTGGATATATTGCTCGGTACATATTTAAAATATTTATACCGCTAGATACGGTGAGCCTATGATCCACACATTTATAACATCAAAAAGAAAAAAAAAGGTATTAATATTTATCATGAATGAATATATTTAAATTAATTCATTAATACAAGTAAGTTTATAGTTTCACGATATAATGCTTAACGGTCTTAATTAAACTTTAGATGATTAACTAACTATAGGCTTTATTTATTAAGTAATGGACTTAATAAATAAACTATAACCTAAGAAATAATGAAAGCCATATTCCTTGATGGTTGCCTGTCTTAAGGAGAAGCAAAAGGAAGGAACCAAACTTGTTTCACCAAGTATGGTTTAGCCAATATAATTTTCGGTTATTCATTAGTAGGTAATATTGTACTTACCAAAACAAGAAAATAATCTCTTCCTCCTTCATTCTCCTACTCAAAACCTAACGATAAACATATAACCCTTCTAGGGTTTATTCTAGCCTTTTATTAAGCATTGAATCGAGGGTTTCGTTGTCTTGATCGTGAAGTTGTAAAACTAGCATTCAGGTAATACACGATGACGTGAAAGAGGACTATTCCGCAGAGACACTCTACTTAGATTTTTCAGAATTGTTTTTCCTTGGGTTTTATGCAAGCACACATGGTGTTCTTAAGCTTCTTACATTGAATCAAATCCAATAACAAGAGTCAGTAAAAAGGTTTATTATAGTGTAAATTAAATACCATCATAACGCAATACCCATTTGAACAATCTCCGATGCGAATAGTACTTGATCCTAATAGGAAATAGATAACAAATCCAAATAGTGCATCACGAGTCCATCGTAAGGTGTTTTAAACATAAAAAAGGCCTAAAATGACCTAAAACGTTGTTTTGTGTGTTTTCTTTGAGTTAAATAATCACCCTTAAGCTGTATCTTTTGAAAATATGTCGATCCTAAGGGTCTGATGTGTCATTGTGCCTAGGTAATATTTATTCTCAAGTTTTACTATTTATATTTTGCCGACTATACCTAAAACAACAATAACGGACAATGTACCCGATCAGATGTAGGTTCATTGGTAAGTAGGGTGTCGATTACTAAGAGCGAGTGTTAATACTTAATCTAACCAGTAATTATATTTTATCTAAGTTAGTCATAATATATTCTATTTTATATCTAAATTAAACCTAAACCAACGCCAAAGGGAGGGTTTTAGCCTGAGAGACTGGCACGAGTTTTGGTTTACCTAGACTGAGATTGGAGTGATTAACACACACAAGCTGCTATTTAGAAGATAGAGAAGCGGTCAAGCCTATTGTAAGGAAAACATATTAACCATATTTAAATTAATAAAACGCAGGTTTTAGTTTATAAGTGCAATGATTGTCCTATCTCGATGTCGATATACTCAGGTCCTCGATGTTAGCGGTATATTATTCCAAAAACCATAGACATGGCAGTTCTGTCACAATTAATCGCACATCCGCATAAAGCAATCATGGTTGATTATAATCTATCTTTGAAGATGATAATGGTGATCTTATTGAACCCTAGCTCATCAAGACTTTACTAACTTACTGCTTAACGGCTCTTTATATACTAGTAGTCCACTTGTCCAAATCTTTACTCATGGAATCAGAACGTTATTTGTTGATCCTAGGTCACCGTGCTAGTCCAACTTGTTCACTAAACCAAGAGCAAAGACAACACGTTATTTGTGATCCTATTACTCTAGATATATAAATTGCAGATATGGAGAGCTATCCCGGCATCTAGCTAACGCTCTATTTGTATTCCTAGATCCAGTTGAATGATAGGTCGCATAATTAAGCACATAAATGAGTATAAATTGATAAACATAAAACAACACTTAACGAATAAGATTCAATTGAGATAAA
This sequence comes from Tanacetum coccineum, assembly GCA_026074375.1. NCBI lineage: Eukaryota > Viridiplantae > Streptophyta > Magnoliopsida > Asterales > Asteraceae > Tanacetum > Tanacetum coccineum. The sequence continues at coordinate 56,192 of BQNB010020834.1, read as the reverse complement.
CAAAAACCAAACATTAAATTATCATAAACATGGCTAATACCTAAAGTAGTAACCAATAAAACCATTGTAACAATACCAAATTCATAGACGAACGATAAAGTAAACTAACTTAAGTTAATGCAATAAATGATACCAAAAACAGAACGCGTATTTAGAGTAAAGAATTTTACACGGTTTTCCTAGGATTAAAGGGGAAAAGCAAACCTTGCTTTGCTTCTCTTCTCTTTCTCATTAATATTAATTAGCATGATTTCATGTTGGTATCTAAAAATCAAACCTGGTGGTTAATGCCTTCTTCTTAGTCTTTGGTAAAAGTTTTGCACCTTTTTGCACACTAAAATTCATATTTATGGATGTTATTATAGGTCTGGAATTAATAGATACGCCATATTTAAAGATTTCAATAAGGCTATTGGGTTTCTTAGAGTGGGGACCATGATAAATATCTTTCAGAATCTTCCATGAACCGTTAGTGAATACGGCGTATGTGTCTTCATGGATACGGCGTATTGGTCTTCATATCTTTGTGGTCGCTTGTGAAGTTAAGGCACATATACCTTGTATCTTCCTTGATGGATACAACATATTAGTTTGTCAAACGGTGGGTCTCATGATCTCGTCGTTTAACTCCAAAATGCGTGCCTATTAGTAAACTCACCAATTTTCTCCATATTTACTGCAAATAAAAAATACAAGCAATAAATCCCACTCATGCATAAATAAGGCAAAATGAGCAATTTAAATGGGATAAATAATGCTATGAAAGTGACGTTATTTGATGTCATCCAATATCCCCTCACTTGAATCCTACTTGTCTTGAAGTAGACCTTAGAAAACTTATGAAAATACATCCCAAACCAAGGTTTAAGATTTTTCCTTAAAGCAACCTTTTCGTTTAATTACTAGCATACAACCAAACACCTCATGAGTAGGGAAAATAAAAACACTCAAATCACTCAACTAATCTATGTAGTAATTATAAAAAAAAAAAAAAAAAAAAAAAAAAAAAAAAAAAAAAAAAAAAAAAAAAAAATGTGTTAATCACATATCATTATTCCTTATTAAAATAAGCTTAAAAGACCAAAAATACATGAAAAATTCATTGTATATGTGTCTTTTGTGATTTGTAATGTGCAAGTAACGAATATAGCTAAAATGGACAAAAACGAAGCAAAAAGGACAAAACCCGAGCACAAGATTGGAAGAGTGTGATAAATCAAAGCCGAAGGCGTATACATCCTTAATGGGCTAGCCCATTAACATTGTATCTATATTAAATCAAGCTTAAAATACAACAAAAATACAAGTCCAAATCCATTTACCATTAATTCATATCCAACCCCAAGTTAAAGCCCACCATACCAACCCGGTCAAAGTCAATTGATAAAACATGGGTCAAAGTTTACTATTCACCCATCCCTTTTCCCTTTTATTTTTACACCATTAACGAACCAGGGTAAATAATCATTCACTCCACACACGCCCTCTTAAGCTTCTAGAATACTAAACCCTGACACGTCTGACACACCAATGCCACGCTGGCGATCCTAAGCTCCCTCATTGGCTATTGGTTCGTGGAAGAAATCAAGGGCTCAAAATGATGGATTAAGAGGCGGTTACGAATCAAGGGTTAGGATTAGAGATCATGGACGCTTCTTTTGATTCCGGATCCTTCCTCTTCGTGCTATAAATAGAGGCTTTCATACACAGAGATGTATCTAGTTTTTAGCTTATAGTAGCTTATTTAGTGTAATTTAGCTTATTGTTCTTTTTATAAATGTAATTTCTTTTAGAAAGCCTTGTAATCTCTTTGATATTAATAAAAAGTTTCATTTTCAGTTAATGTGTCTAAATTCTGTTTTTACTTTAATGCTATTTTTGTTTAAATGTGTTTAAAATGATCTAATAAGCTCAAAATAAGCTCATTACTATATAAGCTATTGCTTAATCAATTTAGCCTTTCAAAGCTTAACTGAATAATCATATTTCTTTAAGAACCCCCAAAAAAGTTTATAGCTAATTGGATGATAAGCCAATAAGGAAGGGCTTATGGTTTCACCAGCTTATCTTTGATAAGCGAGAGCTTATAGACAAGCTCTTTTGAGCATTTTTGATCCCTGTTTAAGCTGGGATTAAGGTACTTTCTCTTTTACCTCATTTCTAGCTTAATTTTTGTTTTGCTTACCATTCTGCTTATCTTTTCTTAACAACTGCATATTTGGTGCTTTTTATCTCTTATATGTGCTTATCTGTCTATTATTAGCATAATATGACTAGTGGTTTAGTTAAATAGTTTAGTGTAAGCTTTAATGAACTGTTAAATTATTTAGTTAAGAAAGCTTGTAGTATAGCCTATGCTTAGTGCTATTTCCTCTAGTGTTTGCTTATTTGACTCTCATTTCTAGTTTTACACTTTTTAGCAAATCAAGGCTTGTAACCAATCTATTTTAGCTTAAAAATGATTTTAAAAAGTTTAAAGGGGTGTCTAGCATAAGCAGTCTTAACATAAGTTAAGACTGCTTGTGGTACTTTTAGGATTAAGTCAGTTTTAATAGCTTCTTATAAGTCTAAATGATAATTTTCATAGCATGAGTATATTTTGGTTAGATTAAAGTTAGTTTATGTAAATCCTCAAAATCTGCAAGTTTTAAATTCTAAATTTGCTTAAAGATTGAATTCTAAAAAGTATGCTTAATTGAGTCTTTGGTGCTTAAAATGAACTAGCAAATGCATTATCACAAACTATTTTGGAGGTGTTTTTTTTCTTGGAAAAGTTAAATTAAGCATTCTAGTCAAAAAACGAGTCAATGTTCTTAAGAGTCTAAGTAATGCAAATCATTTGAGATTAAAATTATAGTGTTAATTTAGAATCAAGTTATTTGTTAAGTAAGCTTAATGATAGTTTGACCATAATCGTTTTTAAATCTTTTAGATGTCAAAGTCAGTTTAGTGTCCTTAAAAATTTGAGTTGCATTAGTAATTTAGCACCAAAAAGTAAAAAAAGAGTCAAGTATGCAGTCTGTTTAACCTAGGATTTTAGCTTATTTATTTGCTTATTTTAGATAAAATCTAGTTTATATTAGCTTATTGAGTTAAGTTCCTTATCTATTTTAAGTTTTTGATCTTAAATGTTGCTTATTGAGTCTTATTTTTAAGTTTAAAATCTGTCTTAAATGTCAAAAAGCCAAAAATATTAGCTTAGTCTTTCACTTTTAAGTCTTCTTTTCTAGCATAACTTTTAGTCAAATTACAGAGTATAGCTTATATGTGTTCTTCTAGTACTAGTTTCAATCTGTTTTAGGTTATTTAGCTTTTTCTTTTGGCTTATTTAGCTTTAAACTTAGCTTGAAATCTTGCAAAAAGCCCTTTAAGTCCTTTTTGTGTTTGCTGTCTTAAATACATTTGTTTGCTTTTCTGCTTATGTAATATTGCTTATTTTTGAGTCCCTTAGAGCGTAGTTAGTGAAAGTCTAGGTCTGTCTTTAGCTTATTTGTTTTCTTATTTGCTTATTGAGTCCTTAATGTCCAAACAGTCTTAGCTTAATGTCATTTAGCTTAAATCCCAAACTGTCACTTTAAGCAGACTCTTTTGGTCTTACATTATAAGCGCTTTAAGTCCAAAAGTCATGCTAATACAAGTGCTTAATTTAGCTATAGATTAGCTTTTTAAAAAAGAAAATAAAAAAAATAAAAAGGAGTCACTAGGTTTCGCACCTGTGACATCCTCTACACACCAAACACACACCTCACCACTAAGGCCCTGGGTCCCTTTTTCAAAACAATTGCACTCTTTAATTGTTATAAATAGATTACAATTAGTAATGAAGCTTAACATTAATTTCGAATTTCGTAGCTATATTGGCTTAAGCTTTTTGATTCGTTTTTCTTTATAAACCCTTAGAATAGTATCTATACTTTTATGAAATTTTCTAAAAAAAAAATTAGAATAAAGTTTAGTATTTTTAATTTCATTTTTAGTATTATTTAGTTAAAAAAATAGTTTAAATAGTTTAAAAAGTCAAAAAAATATTTTCTGTGTTTTAAAAAATTTATTTAATACATTTAGCTTAAGAAATTTGCATTTTGAAATTTTAGATTTATTTTGTCTTATTTGATTAATTAGTTAGTTTTAATTTGCTTTAATTGCTTTTAAATGTCGTTAGGTTTTTAAATTGTTTTAATTTCAGTCCTAGCGTTCCTTTATGTTGTCTTCCCATTTAGCGTTATTAGATTTAGAAACCAAATCCAAAATATTGATTATTCAAGCACACGACACAAACCGAAGCCAAGTTTTTCACATTCACTACATCGTCGGGATACGACATCCAGAGATAAAATATTGTTTGTCCTCAAGCAATTTTTTATCAAGCGGGATACTCACTATACTATTACTAATTTAAGATATTTAGGATATATACTATATTTTATATAGATTATCTTGATCGAATCAAGTTTTTGGCGTCGCAACCAAGATATATTCCAAACTTAACCTTACACTAACCAAGTCGGGTCGAAAACCCTAATTCCTAGCCGATGGAAGTCTGTTACAAGTATCGAGTTGAAGTTTGAAGATAGTGTTTTGAAGACCTTTTCCACCTGAAGTATATTTTCTTTTAATAAAACTATAAAAAAAAACAAAAAAAATTTTAATTTTTTCTTGATTAATTTTTAAGAATTATTAAAATACCAACAATACTTTTCCCTAAATTAATTGAAGTAAACCAAAAAAATTTAAAAACATAAAAAAAAGAAAGAATTTGTTTTGTTCAATTGTTTAAGACTCTCACCTTTAGATTAAAAACCTATAAGATAGTAAAAAAAGGGTCGATCCGTACGAACTTCGACCCAAAAGACAAGGTTTTTAAAACGCTTCGCGCATATACCCGCTCCCCCTCATCTATGTGCGTTTTTCTAAGAGACTACCGTGAACTTTGACTATCGTTTAAAAAATATTTATCTTTTTTGATTTAAATATTCTCTTATTTATTTTTTATTTAGTGCATGCACCCTCATCTTCATCGAATTAATTGTTGAAATCTTCCACGTTTCCGATTGCGGAACGAAATCGTAACAATCTACCATATCAAATATCTAACCAGAGGTTCGAACCTATGTAGAGACTCCCTTTGTCACTATAGCGGATACGCGTACTAAGACGAATTACTCCATAGCACCCACCGAGGGATTCGGATATGCAATTTTGTGTATCCCCCCCCCGCTATACTTGCCGAAAATTTTGAGTTGAAAGTCGGGTTACTTCAATTAGTAACTTCGAGCCAATTTCATGGTTTTGAAAGGGACGACCCTCATGCTCATATTCGTTGGTTTAACAAGATCACTTCTACGCTTAAATACAAAAATGTTCCACACGATGCTATCAAGTTGATGCTTTTCCCATTTTCTCTTGAGGGGGCCGCCCGGATTTGGCTTGAAAAAGAACCCCCTCGTTCTATCCTTACATGGGAAGATAAACTTTTAATCATTTAATGCCCGTTTACATTGAATAACCATTTTTAGTTTACGAGATTTAGCTTAACGATTACGATTTAAGAACAAACACGTAAAACCCTAAAAATAAATTGTGAATTACATGATGTCGTACAATGACCTAAAACACAAGGTGTTATATCATGGTTTTTTGGAATTGCACCAAATCGATACGTTTTACAATGCGTTGACTCAATCCGATCAAGATTCTCTAAATGATGCCGCCGGTGGTAATCTTTTGAACCGTACAACTCGAGATGCTTTGAAAATTATTGAGAATAAGTCAAAAGTACGTACTTCACGAAACAAACCGATTGTTTCAAAAGTGAGTACTACTACTTCTTCTTCATCTCATTCTCTGGATGTAACCGCTCTCACCGAGATTGTTAAGGAATTAGTGCTTATGAACAAGGCTAATCAACAAGCTTCCGTGAAAGCTGTAGAAGAGACTTGTGTGACTTGTGGTGGACCGCATCCATACTATGAGTGTCTTGCTACCGATAGCAACACTTTTAATGCTTCCGCAGCCACGGGGACCTACAATCAAGGAGGTAACGGATACCATCCTCAAGGAGACCCGAATTATCATGCTAGCAACCAAATGGGACCTCCGAATGTACAAAACAATCAAAACTACAATCGGTACAATTAAAATCAAGCTCCGAACAATCAAGGAAGAGGGCAAAACTTCAATCAAGGAAACAACAATTATCAAGCTCCGAATTTTCAAGCTCCAAATTATCAAGCTAAAGTTGGACCATCGAATGAGTTATCGAACTACATGAAGACGAATGATGTTAATATGAGAGCTATGCAAAATCAAATAAACAATATGAATGCAAAATTTAAGAATGAATTCCAGACTACGATGAGGAATCAGAACAATGAGTTAAAGAATGATATAAAGAACATGATGAGTAGTTTCTATCAAATGCAAAGTCCCTCGGGTTCGGGATCACTTCCTAGTAATACCGTTGCTAACCCGAGAGGTGACGTGAAAGCTATTACCACCCTAAGTGGTGTTTCTTACGATGGACCTATGATTCTACCTACTCCTTCTCCTCTCCCGAAGGAAGTGGAACGTGAAACTGAGGCGACAAAGGACAAGGTGCAAACAACAAATTTAGTAAGTACCGCACACCTCCAACCTCTGGCTTTCCAAGTTCCTATTCAAGAGCCGGAAGTTGCTTTAAAGCCTAAACCTAAACCGTCGATACCTTATCCTTTCAGATTTAATGACCAAAAGCTCCGTGAAAAGGCTAATAATTAAATTTTAAAGTTCCTTCAAATCTTTCAAAGATTACATTTTGACCTTAGCTTTGCGGATGCTCTTCTTCACATACCTAAGTTTGCTTCTACGTTTAAGAGTCTCCTTAGTAATAAGGAGAAATTATTTGAATTAGCAAATACCCCGTTAAATGAGAATTGTTTGGCGGTGCTCCTAAAAACATTGCCCAAAAAACATGGAGACCCCGACAGATTTCTCATACATTGTGATTTTCCGGAGCTAGTTGAGTGCTTAGCCTTGGCCGATCTTGGCGCTAGCATTAACTTAATGCCTCTTTCCGTATGGAAGAAGCTTTCGCTCCTAGAACTTACTCTGAATCGCATGACACTCGAACTTGCAAACCGATCGTTTGCTTATCCGATTGGTGTTGCCGAAGATGTTTTGTAAAAGTAGGAAAGTTTCATTTTCTGGCCGACTTTGTTGTAGTAGATTATGATGTCGATCCTCGGGTTCCCCTCATTCTCGGGAGTCCTTTATTGAAGACGGCACGAGAATTAATCGATGTACACGGAGGAGAACTTATCTTAAGAGACATAGATGAACAATTGATCTTTCTTACTGACACCACTTCGAGATATCCTAATGAGCATAGAATTGAGTCGATTAAAATGATTAATTTCATTGATATATCATGTGAGGATAATTTCGAAGAAGTACTTAAGATTAAGAAAATAGCTCATGATTTAAGTGGCAGTACCCCTTCTACACGTGATTCTTCTCCTAGACTCACACCGGTTGAGACAAGTGATTCTCTTCTCGAGGAACTCGCTCTTCTTGACCCATTTCCACCAGGAATTGGTGATGCCAACTTTGATGCGAAGGGAGACATTCGTCTACTTGAGAAGCTATTAAATGATGATCCATCATCCCCTCTCCCTCCGAAGGAACTTAATTTTGAGGAACATAAAATGATAAAATCGTCGATTGATTATTTTCCCCCTCTTGACGTTTTAGGGGGAAATTTTGTGACTTTCTCTAATCCTCTCTTCGATTCTAATGAAGAATTTACCTTTAGTGATGACGAGTCACCCCTTAAGGTGGATGTTCCAGAGGAAAATTTTAAGATTTATTCGAACCCTCTTTTTGAATTTGATGAAGAATACATCTCTAGCAATGTAAATCCTCTTTTTAATGAGGAATTAGAGGATATCGAGAGCAACGACTCTTATGTTTCTAATCTTGATGAGCCGGTTTTGTCCCTCACACCTCTTTCCGATGCTAATAAGGATGAGAGTTTCGACCCAGGGGGCGATATTGATGAGATCGATGCTTTTCTAGTTATTGATGTTTCCCTGGATATTGAGGACGGTTATCATAATTTGGAGGGAGATATAATCTATCTTGAAAATTTTCTTGATAATGACACTATCCCTTATCTCCCTCTCCAGGTGTTTTTAGATCATGACTCAAGAAGCTTAAAGGATGGACTTGATAATAATGATTTGAAGAGTATGGTCAAAGTTTTTGACCCCGGCATCTCTACTTATAATTTCTATTCCTTAGAGCCGGTGGCATATGAAAGTCCGATGGAAGTTTGCTCTTCCATATGTTTCATCCTTAATATCACGATGATATAGGGAGAGTCAAGCTAGAGACTCGCATAAAAACAAGTGCTTCGTGGCTGAAAACCCATGCTTATCCCTAGTAGTATATTAGTATAATATTTATGAATAAGTGTGACGTGAGGAGGCTCGCCTCTTCCTTTCTCATGTTTTGTGTTTTATGTTTTATGTCCAAGATTGCCCTAGATTATGAAGACTCTCGTGCTCGTGGTTTTGTCCATCGTTCACTCGAGCTTCCATCTTTTGCATGCTTAAATATGGGAATCCGATATCCTAGATCTTATTGATTTACGTTTATCTATTAGCATAATTAATAAACGGCTTTAGATTTACGTAGATACCCTTTAAACATTGAGGACAATGTTTAGTTCTAGTATGGGGGATCTTTCGATTTGATCTTACTTGCATCTGCCTTGTCTTCATGTAACCCCGTTTTACCACCAAAAATAGCAAAAATATGTGATTTTAGGGCAAAATTAAAATAATTTCAAAAATAAAATAAGTGTTTTTACATGTAGTTTTGTATTTTTGAGAATAAATTTTGACTTGATCGAGCATCTTGCGCTCTAGCTTGCCCCTTAACTTATATAAATTTAAGCTTTTGCTAGTCTCTTATACAAGAAGTTTTAAAACGCTAATTCTAGCTTGAAAAAGCCAAGAGTTTGCAAGTTTCCATAATAGACTTTAAATATGCAAAGTTTGATTTTATTAGACTAAGCATTCATGGATCTTTTTAGTAAAGATTTTAAATTTACGAAGAACGAGAAATGATAGAGTTAAATATAAGTTAGATGCTAAGCGTGGAGTAGTTGGAAATCTTTAGAGCTCATAGAGGTTAATTGTGGCTTTTTGCTCCCATCAGCTTAATAAACGTTATAAAATTGTTGAATAAATAAAGTTACTTTGGTTTTTGCGATTCTTAGTTTAGATCCCTTCGTAGAGATTCCTTCTGGTGAAAGTAAGGTACACATCGAGGTTTTGTCAGTGTTGTGGGAAAATAGGCTACCAATTCCTGACGGCTCGCTACCATTGTCTAGGTAGTTAAAAGACTACAAGACTTGAAATTTGGCTATAATAATAATAATAAAGCCAAATTTTGACTTTGGGGTTATCTAAATAAAGCCTCCGTCTCTGGACTCGTAGTTGAGTTGTTTCAGATGAAATAAAAAGGATAACCCCTAAATCATGCAAAATTAGAACCTTAATTTGGACCTTATTCTCACCACATCGTCTCTTTAGGAAAGGATTTCAAACTAATCATGGTCTAAATCGGGTTTACTTTATCAAAATAAGGACTTAATTTATTTGTCACCAATAATAAGAATAAAACCTTTAGAGGATTTAGGAATAAGAGAGCGAAAAGTAGCTATGCGTACACAATTAGTATTTATGAGTAGTGTTAGCATCTTAACTTATATTTAACAATGATTTCGTTTTTAAGCTTGGTTTGGGGCGGGTGAAAAATTGAGGACGATGAGTTTATCCTTTTATTGTTTCTTGTTCCGTGATCCTTAAAGTTATGATATTAAAAAAATATAATGATAATAATAAGTGATTGCATATATATAAAAATGGTAAAACGGGACGTTTTAAACTAGTGATTTCTTAATCCCTTTAGATGAATACTTAGCTACTTTTTAAAGTAATTAGTCTAAACGGGTTGAAATTTTTAGTTTTCTATATGTGTATATGACATTGCATGAGGACACGATAATAGCTTAATATGGAGGATTTTTTATATGTGTTTATTCACATATTATTTTTCCTTATTAAAATGAGCTTAAATGACCAAAAATACATAAAAAATACATTGTATATGTATGTTTTGTCAATTGTGTCTTGCAGGTAACGGATTTTCAACAAAAGGACAAAAATATAGCAAAACGGATAAAACCGAGCACGGGAATGAAAAGAGCGTAAGAAATCGAAGCGGAAGGCGTATACATCCTTAATGGGCCAACCCGTACCCATTTTATTAGGCCGGGTCAGCCCATTAACATTGTATTTTTATAAACCTGAGCCTAAATCTTAAGCCTTTAACTATAAATCCAAATTACCTTATCCAATCCAAACCCATTTTTAAGTCCAAGCCCAAGTAAAATAATAAAAAGCCCAATCCCAACACCCTGGTCTAAGTCAACTTTATTAAACACGGGTCAACTTTACTGTACATCTTCACCCTTCCCTCCCATTTTTCACCCTACAACTAACACATGGTAAATCCCTTTCCACATACACGTCCCATCACTTCTAGAAGGCTTATGTGGCGCGTCTGACACAACCATGGCCACACTGGCAATCCTGAGGGCTATGATTGGAGCAAAAACGTGGAAGTGATCCAAGGGCTTAAATGGATAGGATTAGGAATCAAGGGTGTGGATTAATTGCTTGAAGACGCTCCTAAAGATCTAGAATCATCTCTCAATAACTATAAATAGTGAGGCAGTCACTCACACAGAAGACATCTAGCTTTTAGTATTTTTAGTAGCTTATTAGTGTAGTTTTTAGCTTATTATCTCGTTTTCAATGTAATTTTCTTTTTTAAAGCTTGTAATCCCTTTTGTTATCAATAAAAATCCAGTTTCATTTAAATTATGGTTAAATTTTAGTGTTTCTTTTATATAAATTTGCTCAAAATGTGCTTATATACTACTTAATAAGCTTAATAAGCTCACTTCATCTAATAAGCTATCACTTATTCAGATAAGCTTGTTTAAAGATTGAATAAGCTTATCACTCAAATTCCCTTAAATACTTGAATAAGCCATTTGGAAGATAAGCCAGATCTGGAAGGGCTTATAGGGCTTATTCGGAGCTTATTTCTTAAGCAGCTTGTAGATTTAAGCTCTTAAGAGCAATTTTAGATCTCTATTTAGCTGGGATCAAGGTACATGATTCATTTCTCTCTTATAGCTTCAAAACTATTTTAGCTTATTACATTGCTTATTCTGCTTATTAGTGCTATTTGTTGCTTATTTATGCTTAATTTGTTTCATTTTAGCTTAATATGTCTTAAAGTTCTAGTTTAAATTATTATAATTAGTTAGTATGAGTTTTAGTTAAATCTGCCATTTAGGAGTAAAAACTGCTTATTAGAGTAGCTTATTGTTAAGTGCTTTTCTTTCCTTAGGTTTTTGCTTAATTGTCTCTTATTATCTTAGTTGTCAATCTGTTTTTATAATTCATAGCTTAATTTAGTCTGTTTTAGCAAAAAAATGAAAAAAATCTAGTTTAAAGGGGTGTTTGGGATAAGCTGTTTAGTAAAGGAAAATTAGAGTGTAGTCTGTTTTGGTTATCATTCTAGTTTTCATAAGCTTTTATTAATTCTAAATGATAGTTTTCATAAGCTTTAAATAAGTTTTGTTAAGATTTTTAGAGTGTTTAATCTATGGTTCAAATCTGCTAGTGTATTGGTTTTCCAAACTGCTAATTTGTTGAGCTTCTTTAAAAGTCTACTTAACATATGGAATTTGTGTTCAAATTTAGTTTTTAAATGCAACAATGTGCATCTGTTTTGAGTCATACACTTTGGAAAAACCTTTTTGAGTCTTTTGATCAAAAAGCAGTCAAGTATAGGTGAATTAAGAAATGTTCTTAAAAGTCTAGATTGTGCAGATCATGTGAGGTCAATTCCTAGCTTATTTTAGGTTAAACTTTGTTGAATTTAGCTAATTATATTAGGTATTAAATTTGTTGTAAGTTTTCAATTTGTTAAAGTCATTTTTGAGTCTTTAAATTCAGTTGCAAAAAGTCATTTTATCACCAAAAAGACCAAAAACAAGTAGTAGTATCTGTCAAGTTCAGATGTCAATCCTAGCTTATTTCTTAATATATTTTGCTTAATTCTTTCTTATTTGATTCATTAGAGTTTAAGTCTTTATTTGTTTTTAGCTTTTAGCTTTTTACTAGTGCTTATTAGTTCTCATTTTAGCTTAAATGTTTGGCAAAAAGTCCTAGAATCTGTTTTTAAGTCTGGTGTTTTTAGGCTTTCAGGATGCTTTCTAGCTTATTTGTTTTTGCTTAATTGTTGTCCTTAGTGCTTATTAGGTCTAGCTTTGAGTCTGTTTTTAGCTTTTTAGATTTCAAGTTGCTTATTGAGTCCTAAATGCCAACCAGTTTGAGCTTATTATCATAGGTTTAATTTGCAAATTCTGTCACTTTTAAGTAGTTTTTTTTCTAGCTTATTAATAAGATTTAGTCAAAAGTCCTTTATTAAAGTTTTTCATTTAAGCTTGGTCTTTAGCTTTTTCAAAAAGAAATTTTTTTTTTTTTTGCAAAAAGGTAGGTCACAAGACTCGAACCTGTGACATCCCCTTCACCACACACACACACACTACCAACGCGCCCTTGGGTCTTTTTCATTAGACCTGTGCATCATTTATTTCTTATATGAAAATTAGTTTTAGCTTAAACAACTTATTTGATTTTTCACAGTTTATTGAAATAAGCTGTGAAACCAATTTTTCTTCCTAAACCTTTATTTTTAGTTCGAGAATTTTTCTGAATTTTTTTAGAATTTTTAGTTTTCATTTAATATTTTTAATTGAATTTTTAAGTTTAAAAAGCTTTAAAATTAGTTTTAAAAATAATAAAAATACAAATAAATATATTTTCTGTTTCTGGTAATTAATTTTATCATTTTCGTTTATGAAATTTGCATTTTAAGTTTTTAGAGTTTATTTTGATAAATTTTTGTTCATTCGTTAGCCCGTTAGTCGTTAGTTAATCGTTAAGTGTTTAATTGTCGTTAGAATTTAGTAGTGCCTTTAATTCTAGTTTAGTGTGCCTTTTATGTGTTTTCTCTTTGCGTTATTAGGTTTAGAATCCAAATCCAAAATATTAATTATTCAAGCACGCGATTACGAACCAAAACAAGGTTTTCAATTCACACTTCGTCGGGATACGATATCCGGGAGATAAAATATTGTTTGTCCTCAAGCAATTTTTATATCGAACGGGATACTCTCTATACTATTACTTATTCTATGAACTAATTTTATTCGTGAGGTATTAAGGATATATATATAATATATTATATATATATTATATAGTATTAGTATATAGTATGATATAATATATATATATAATATTACAATATATAAAATATATATATATAATATATATGACTATTATATCCATATCAATGATCTCTAAAGATAACAACCCTAGAGCCAATCCTTTAGGAATAACACCAACTATTTGTTTCATTGCACCTTTACACCTTAACCTACCCTGTTAGATTAAGTTTAATTATTACAGTTGCTAGTTTCTTAAAGTGTAAAGTTTTTATTCCCCGAGTATTGTGTCATTTTCTATCTCGGTGGCGTTGGAAAATTGCACAATTGCAAATGGGAATAGTATATTAGTATTCAATCTCACCATGGTGATATACTACCATGCACACTTATAGGTGAGTCCGAAGAACTAAGAACTACCAAAGAATTCTCCGGAATTATTAAGAATCCGGTGAAGTTGGTGAAACAACACTGAGAATTTAAATGAATATGTTAGCGAAAAAAAAAGAGGAAAAAAATACAAAAGAGTGAGAGAAAGAAAAGTTTGAGAAGTATAATCTTTCGCAATTCCCGGAAGGAATTACACTAAGATCGATTTATTATTCTGTTGATACGTACCTATAAAAATCAACGATGTAATAATTGAACAAAGTAGGAAGATATCGCCACTTACCTGTATAGTATATGTAAAGTTATTGGGACGATTGGGAAGTGAACGTTACGGGAACGCCAACTTATTTTATTTTTTGATCTAATAGCAAGACGTTGTAAATAGTCGTCTTCCTTCTATCATGTAATGATCGGAAAAATGTCTAGCAACTTGTATCTTAAGTCGTTAATCTATTAGTTCTTGATATTTAATTAAACATCAATTATACTTCCCTCTCACCTGATAATAGGCACTGTATTTTTAACGCGAAATGAGGATGTGACCGACGCAGCAAACTATTTCGTCATTACAACCATGTATTCATGTCTCAGAGCTGCCGTCCGTTGGTTTACGACTTTTGGTGAAATTAGAAAGAAGTTCCTACCCTAAAGACATTCATTCATCCTAACCACTGGTTAAATATGAATGAGAAAGTGGATCGAACACACTGTTCTAATATCGTCATTACAGCCATGTATGTGTTGCTTCACGACCTTGTATGGAAAGACCTATCTGGTGAAAAATTGATAGAATGATCAAACCTAAGCCTTTCCATACAAAAACCTATATTTTGATCTTTATACACTTGTTACTCCTTAGCATAGCGGTGGAGATGTGTATTCCTTAGCCAACTTAAATGCTAGAATACCGCACGATCGAGCAATTGAGCGATATTAGTTACATGTTAACCACATAATTATTGCATTGATTTTGTCGTATTTTCATCTTCCTATTTTGTGAGTGCATAGTTGTATACTTGTAAGAGATCAAAAAAATCTTTTAAAACGGAATATATCCTTAGTGATACATTTTTATAAACTTCCAAAAAGGCTACATGGGGACAAGTAGTATCAAGTGGAGGGTATATTTGATGTACATCAAATAGACTTCATTTTATAGCATCATTACCTATGTAATCTAACGCCATTTGTTATAGGTTATTGCAAAGAATTGATACTTAATCATTTTTTATATTTTAGAATTACAGTAATTATGGAGTAATTGTGAAAGATATGCAAAAGGCGCACATTCTGGAGCTTAATGAAGATATTTTATAAATTACTAATCTGAAGACCATTTGTCGTATCCATCAATAAGAAAGAACGACAATATCCGTGCCATGCACTCACAAAGCACCATCGGAGGATAAAGCTCAATACAGCGGATCCAGAGAGACTCAAATACGCCGTATCAGATATGGAATGAATATAAATATTCTCGAAGATATCAATCGAGGTCCCCTACTACCATATCAAATCCCTAAAACTGACCGTATCCAACTCTAGGATACGCCGAATCGAACCACTTGCAGACCCCAATAAATACAAAACTCAAAAACGCGTTTTAAGTGTGCTATCAACATATTCTCGATACCTAAAACCCTACATTACGATCTTCCAAAGAGAGAAAAGAGCCAACAGAGAGAAAAAGAGCAGAAGAGGTCGAGCAACGTTATCAATTCCATAGGAGACAACGTGTAATTCCGTATACTTTAGTAATCGTTCAGTTTTTGGTATCATTCGTTAACTCGGTTAGTTTACCTTGGCTAAATAATTACTCTTGTATTTATTATGACGTTTGAAGGCTAATACCTTCGGGTATTAGCCATTATTATGAAGATCTGAATGTTTGGTATTTGTTTATCTCGATTTCTTGATTTATCGTTGTATGCTTGTTTATGTTTATCAATTTATACTTGTTTACGCGCTTTTGTATGCGACCTATCATTCAACTGGATCTAGTGATACGGACCAAGTAGATCTAGAGTCTGGGATAGCTCTCCATATAGTAATTCATACATCTAGAATAATAGTTACACAAATATTGTCCTTCTAAGTCTGTGTCTAGGATACGCTTCGGGCTTAACTAGTTAATTGGATATTGCCGATGGTTTATTGATCGTGTTGACTAGCAGGTGACCTAGATAATTCAACAAGTAACGTTCTGATTCCATTGGATAGTTGGACAAGTGGACTACTAGTGTATGAATTGCCATTAAGCGGTAAGTGGGTAAAGTCTCTATGAGCTAGGGTTTAACAAGATCACCATTGCTTTAATCCCTAAGATAGATTATAATCAGCAAATAAGGATGCTTTATGCGGATGCTTTAATTGTGACAGAATTAATGTGTCTAGGTCTTAGGATGATGTAACGCCTAAGTCTTAAGAATGATATGCCACCTCGAGAGAAGAAATCATTGCACTTAATAAACAAACCAACTTTCTAATCGGATTAATAATGGTTAATACAGTTTTCTTATGTTTGGCTCAACCGCTCTTTATCTTTTGTTAATTAGCTCGCATGGGTAAAAGTGTCTTGAATTGATTGTAGTCACCAACCAAACCGTGCCAGTCTCTCAGGCTGAAAACCCCTATTTTCCCGTTAGAATTAGGAACTAGGACTGACATAGGTTTAGAATAGAGTAGAATTAACATAGATTAGATAACCAAGATATTAAGTAAATTGATAGATTTAACCTCGCTTCAAGTGTTCGACACCATACTTACCACGAAACTACCACCGATCGGGTACACTGCCCGTTAAAGTGTTGTTTATGTTTTAGTCGGCAAAATCTAAATTTAAAACTTGAATCAATAAAATATACACCACACAGGGATGATGGAAAAAGTTTTAGTTTGATGGCATCCGTGTTGGTGTTGCCATAACAGAACATTCCACATACTTCAACAAATTCGACGATGTGTTTGTGCGGATCGGCACGTGAGCGTCCGTCGAATTGTCGACCTTTGATCATGGAAAGATGGTGTCCTTTGACGGTAAATTTGTCTCTAAGGTCAACCGTGACAATAGCGGCCCCAGGAGTGGGTGCTACGGCCCGATTGTTTCCCCACATAGGTTGGTCGTCGGCCATTGGGAAGGGTAGGTCAAGAAATAAGTTATAGACTACTTCGGATTCAAAAATATTCTCGAAAGATGGATATTTGGTTTTTGGAACTCGGTCTTCAATGGGTATGAACGGGTTTCACTTCTTTTTCTTTCTTAAAGTTTGGTGGATAAAACCTTCGGGTTCAGAATAAGCAGTAATTGGGTTTTATCCAGCAGAACGTGTTGGAATTCAAGGGCAAAACTCAAATAAAATCAAACCCAAAAGGATTTAGAAAGATTGGATAAAAAGTAGATTTTTGTCAGAAGTTGTTGCGTCGGGCGGCAAAGGGCTCGTCGAGGGGTTGTGTCGAGGCAGAAGAGTGTTGCGTCGGGTGGCTCCAAGGGTTCTATGAAAAAAATTTGAAACGTGGCACCTAGGCACAATGGGATCACGATATCTAAATCGTAAAACACGATTAAATCCCTGGCAGCGGCGCCAAAAACTTAATGCGTGCGATACGGGTCAGTTTTAAATTTATAACTCGGTATACCAAATTCTTAAGCAACACATACGAGCAAGTGAACTCGTTCGTAGTAGCAAGATATTGAATGGTAAGCCGGGATCGTTCGCGGGGATTTGGGTGTTTCGACTTGATAAAGATTTTGATGATAAAAGTCCTAAGATGCAAGCAAGCAATGATGAAAAGTGATTCGATAATAAATAGATGTACTTGGTTGGATTTAGTTTGGGAATCCGATTCGATATGAGGGCGGCAAAGAGTAACAAGTTGATTAAAAGAATTGGCGGTTATCCAATCTATTGTTTTTAAAACTTTTTGCCTTCGTCAAGACTCCTAGTGACAAAAACAAGCATTAGGCGCAATCAATCAATTCAAGACTAAGACAACCTCTATGAGTTTGATTCGCGGTTCATTTCACAAACCATAGACATCGATAATTATGTTCCTAGTTATACCAAACCGCTTAAGAAATGGTCAAACATAGGTAGACGATCGTAGACAAAAGGCGTCTAGTGATGGATTAACCCCCCAAACCAATGCGGTTCGATAAAACTATCCCACTTTAGAACTTAAGAAACAAATGGATATAAGAATTAGATTGAATTGAATTAACAATCAACACTATCAGAATCAAATTTCTTACACAAACATCATACTAACCATCAGCACATATGGACTTGCCAATTCATATTAAACTAAGTTTTTAATTTTAGAAAATAATGCTTTCATAATACATAATAAGGAGTTCTTACAAAAGTATTGCAAAGTTAAAGGTAATATAGGTTATAAGACTAAGAAATGACAAACTTGTGACTTAGAGGATCTTTCCTCCCTCTTGGCTTTACTCCCCCCCCATGTGCTTTCTAACTGACTTTTGGACTTAGATGGATTTGGAGAGGTAGTGGTGGCTATAGAGGATTAGGATTTCAGGGTTAGAGAATTAGTAAGGTATGTGTTAAAATGAGGCATACGGTGTCTCCCTATTTTATTCTATATTTTCTGTCAATTCCATGCGGGCCTAAAAAGGGTGTCCAAAGTCGGTTTAGAGGGTCTAGATCCTTCTTGGTTATTTAGGTTTCTTCTAGAGTGAAATAAAAAACGTGGGCTCCAAGAGCATTGCGGCGTACACGGCCTTCCCTTGACTGGGGCAGCCACACCTTATGTGCCGGGCGGTGACTCTTCAGCCAGGCGCGGCTGGGAGGTCGCTGTGGTTTAGGTGGGATTCTTTTTGTTGGATTTTGTATTTATGACTCTTGATCGAGTTCGTGCAATTGGCGTGGGACCTTCGTTAATTCACCATATCTTCATTACAAATTTGATCTCAGAGGTATTGGAAGCTTGGAGTATTTAGATTTCTCTTCTTCTTTAAGATCTGATTCCGCTATCTGATCCTGACTTCGGGCGGCTGGGAGGTCGCTGGTGGGATCTTTTTGTTAGATTTTTTGTTTAAGGCTCGTGCTCAAGTTGTGCTTGGCCGTGGGCCTTCGTACTTCACCATATCTTCATTACAACTTGATCTCAGGTCTTGGAAGCTTAAGTAATTAGATTTCTTCTTCTTTAAGATGCTTCCGCACTTGATCCTGACAAGAGATTCTTCGTACTTGAGATAATCTCCGCATGTTCGTTTCTCCTTTTCTTGTTTTCTTGTATTTGGCTGCAATTACACTAGAAAGCATATTTCGACATAATCAAGTAATAAAACCATAGGTAACTGACCAAATAACTAATACAATAGTATGAATAACGCTCCCAAAACATACTCGATTTGAGCGTTATCAATTATCAAGAGTATTTGCAACGGAATCATTTGACACTACCAGAGTTCTCGTCGCATAGTATTCTTCATACATAGGACCAAACAAATTATTCAAGTCTTCTTTTGACGGTAATGATTGAGAATCTTCCAATGAATTTTGAAAATTTGAGCAGTTGAAACCGGGTCCTGAATTGTTGCATTCAGAAGCCATTGCTGTGAGTTCATCAAATTTTACGTGTATGGTTTCCATTATCTTTTTGGTTCGATGGTTATAGATACGAAACCCTCTTGATGACTCAGAATAGCCAATAAAGATACCAATGTCAGCCTTCGGTTTCATTTTCCCAAGATCATCACAATGATTTGTTGGATAACACAGAGATCCAAAAACATGATAGTATTAAACATTGGGTTTTCTGCCTTTGATCAGCTCATAAGGAGTCTTGTTGTACCTTTTGTGTACAAGAGATCAATTCTGAGTAAAGCAATCAGTAGCAATAGCTTTGGCCCAAAGAAATTCTAAAGTCTTTGAAAAGATAAGCATTGTGCGAGCAGCCTCGACGAGTGTATGATTTCTTCATTCAAAAACACCATTTTGCTGAGGTGTTCTAACAGTTAGGGTGTTATGAATAATGCCTAACTTTGCACAATACGTCTGTAATTTCTCATTTTTGAACTCAGATCCATTATGAGATCGAACTTTTAGGACTTGAGCCTTTAGAGACTGTTGGATCTGAGTAATGAAATTGATGATCATATCAGGAGCCTCATCTTTGGTTTAAAGAAAAAAATACCCAGGTGTATCAAGAATAATCATCTACAATACCTATAATATATCTCTTGCCATTGATACTTGCTACCCTCATTGGCCCACATAAATCCATATGAATCAATTCAAGTTTGGATTCTATACTTGGAACCAATTTAGGTGGAAAGGAAGCTTTTTTGCTTTTTCCTTGCTCACAGGCTAAACATAAGTGATCTTTATCATACTTAAATTTTGGTAGCCCATCAACTAGATCCTTTTTCATAAGATGATTAATGGTACCAAAATTCAGATGAGAAAGTCTTCAGTGCCATAACCATGATTTTGTTGATGTGGCTTTGGGCATTAAGCATACTAGAGAAGAAGCCGCCAATTCAAAAATAGAAATGGTGTATAGATTGGAATCACAAGAACTGGTAAGCAAATATTCACCCTACATTCTAAACATAGCAAGTATTTGAACGAAAGGCTACTTCTAGATCTCCGTCACAAAATTGTTCGACCGAAAAAAATCATGAGATTTCCTTAAACATAATCTCCATATCTAGTGATTGTGGCGAAGTGATCATTCCTGAAGCAGACTGCCCCCATGAATTTCTCTATGAAATTTCTTAGCAGTTAAAGATTACTAGTCATATGCTTTGAGCACCCGCTATCAACAATCCAAAGGACAAGTTGGATCACCTGCATCACATGAAACAAATGCATATGGAAGAGTGGACAATTTGGCTACCTATTTTTGAGTGGTAACCGGTGTTTTGAATTTTTTCTGAACACTAGTACTACTCTTTGACACACTAGGTGTTGACTGTGCGGTTTTACTTTTGGGTGACCAATTAAAACTTTGTTGATGTTCAAACCATTTCTGCCACTTTCTGCTTGTTGTAATTTTATTTTTCATGTAATTTCTAAGTGTCCTACTTTGACTAGAATTAAGGGATAGTGATGATGCATTAGAAACCTTATTTGTTGTTGTTGGGGTTTTAGCAACACTAAACCTGGATTTCGCAACTACAGAAGTAGCTTCTAAATTCTTAGATTTTGCTGCTACAAAGGAAGTGAATAAGGCTCTTTTCACCCTAGAATCTCCAGTCAAAGCATAAAGAGCAACACATTTTTCATGAGAAATCATAAAAACATCTCTACCATAAGAAACACAAACAATATTCGAACCGTCATTAATAGCATTTACAGTCTTTGCTTTTAATACATTTGTGTTTGATTGACAGACAATCAAATTCATTGTTTTACGCTTATTAGAACCTACATTAACACTACTTGAGAACTTCTGAACATTTTTAGACATGCCCTTAACATTAGTGTTCTTCAAGACTCTTTTCTTTAATTTAGTGTCCTTAGACTCTAGTCTTCTAACACTATTAGAAGTTTCTACGCTTGTAGAATTAGAAACAGATGTGTTAGTCTTAGTAACTGGCGTGGGTGTCTCTATTTTTGTGATTCTATACATTCCTTTTGCGATTACATTCGCACTCTGTTTTTTGACTTTGCTCGTTTTTAGGTGTAGAATGTGAAGTGACGGGTTTTGACCTATCTTCTTTAACCTTAGTATGTGACACTTTGTTAGCCTTCACTTGTAACCTTTGCCCTTTTTGTGTTCTGAATATTTCATTTACAGTCCTTTGACTATTTATTTGACTTTTGTCAGTTTATTCAGATATTGTATCATGTTGACGGTGGTGATTTTATGAGAATTATGGTAATTTATGGTTATTTATGTATAATATTCTTCTTTTAGAGGATATTATAATGTTATTTTTTTTCTAGGTGGTTTGACGCGTGAATTTTGAGAAATGCCAAAAAACGAGTTTGACACGCCCGTTAATGTCCAAATAAGTTTTGAAGGGTTTAAAGTGTAAATATGTTGTGTAAATACTCTAGGTTAATGGAAAAGTATTTTTAAGGTGAGTAAAAATGCTAATTAACTTTGGGGTAAATTTTATGGTTGAGTTTTACGATTATTTAAGTGATCCCGGCACGAAAAGAAAGACCCGGGACTCCTTTGGATACCATAGCTGGTCATGGGAGCTTAAGGGGACAAGGAGGCTTAAATTTAGCTAATATGTCCCAAGGTTGTACA
This sequence comes from Tanacetum coccineum, assembly GCA_026074375.1. Classification (NCBI taxonomy): domain Eukaryota; kingdom Viridiplantae; phylum Streptophyta; class Magnoliopsida; order Asterales; family Asteraceae; genus Tanacetum; species Tanacetum coccineum. The sequence continues at coordinate 34,225 of BQNB010020834.1, read as the reverse complement.
CATATATGCCTTCCACTAGAACCTTTTCTCATAATCCTTTATCATTTTCAAAAAAAACACAAGTGTGTGTTTGCTCTATGCGTCCGACCTAAGTAAGCAACAAACACCCATAAATTTTCCAACTTTAATCAAGAACGAGATACTACGGGTTGATACGAGTATTTGGGTATTCATTTAAATAACGTTTAGGTTGTCCGGTTCGTGTCCAAATCTACAATTTTGAATATTTTCTTGTAAGTTTTCGAATTTAAATTTCGTTTGTCCTTTTGGGTTTATTTTAATGCATAGATCTTAGTTGTACAAGTTGATCGTTGTGAAAATCAATGTTTGGAAATGAAACGGATATATAAAGGGGTGTTTGGTTCGTTGGATTTAAAAAGGAAAAGAGGGGTTTTGTAGTTTTGATGTTGTGGTCATGATGGTTGAATAACATATGTTGCTTGATAGCTTATTTTTTATAGTAGCTTGTATAGCTTATTTCAGGCTTATTTTTAAGCTATTTCTTGGCTTATTTTGGACGTAAATACCACGTCATTTTCAAAATCACAAGGGAAGTGATTTTTGACTATTTTTGTGATATGGCGTATGTTTGTGGACTATTTTTATAACTTATGGTGGTAACTAAATGTGATACGTAGCTTATTAGCTTATTTTCAAGCTTAATATATGTATTGTGGAGCTTATGGACTTACGACCCAATAAGCCTATTTAAGTTGTGGCTTAATGGGAGAGCTTATTGTGGTCCGGATTATTTTCTACATATTGGTATGAGCTTATGTATATAAATAGACCTTGGTTTTGGGACTTGGTTCGTATTTTGGACTTATAAATATCTTAATGGACCCCCTTGTTGAAGGCTTAAAGCCCATAAGCGATATATTTTTGGTCGTTTATAAGAGTTTTGACGGATGTTGGAAAAGTGAAAATGTATTTCGATAGTGATATTGAACGATTATTTTGAGAAAACGTTTTAGTATACGTTAAGGATTGAGAGATTTTGGTATTTGTCGAAAAAGTGTCGATTGGTGAAAAGTTGTTGAAATTAAGGTATGATAACTTCGGAAAAAACGTTGTCTGAGCGTACGTGGCACATGTTCGAAATTTTGTAAAAAGTTTTTATATAATTGGATAATTTTACCTAAAAACATGATTTTTGAATATTTTAAATAATAAAATATTATTTAATTATTTTATTTATTTAATAAATTCACTAAAAGACGAAAAATATAATTTTTCTCGAAACTTCTCAAATATGTTTATTATGAGTAAACGTTCCATTTTCAACCCTATTATGATTATTTTCACGGTGACTAAGGTTACCGAATGGACTTATCGAGATATATTTATAATTATTAATTATAAATATTTACTTATATTACTTATCTATTTTCTCTAAATAGTATAAGTATGTATTATCGAGTAATGGGATTGATATGATTGTGGGGATATGTCGTCAACCATCACACCACTAAATTGTTATGGGTAATTGTACAACGCGTCTAAACTCTATGCATCAAACGTGAAGACTGTTTTGGAAATGAATGATTTAAAATGGGACATTAACTGGACTAGGTCGTGTGCGAGCGTCGTTGCATTTGCTTGTGTGATTGAGATTTGGTTGCTAAAGACTTGCTTGAGGTGAGTTCTCGTAGCCTCATTTTTACTGTCTTTTCCGTTGGGGGAAAATGATACTCAAATGTGTTTTGAAATGTTTTGAATTGAACTGTGCGAAATGTGGTTTTATTTTTGGGACAAGATATGTGCTTATGACTGCTATGTGAATATTATGTGATGCATGATTATTGGATCGGATGGGTACGCCTACCCACTATTTATGTGATTATTGGAGCGAAAGGGTACGCCTACCCTAGTTTATGTGTGGTCCTACCTTAATTTAGTTCTCTAGCTGGTAGGCCCTCTATGTGTGTAAGTGACATATAGTGATTGACTAGCGGGAATGCTATGTCATGGATTGTTTGCATATATATTCTCTCATATAGCACTATTGTCCACTGTTTTGAGTTATTGGCACGGCTTTTTGGTTTAAGGTCAAACCTATGAGCTTACCAACATTATTGTTAACGTTTTCGAGTATCATTTTCAGGTGAAGTGAAAGAGGAATAGGTTGGTGATTGTGATAGCAAACTTAGAAGTATCCCGAGTGGATTTTCATGTGAAGTCTTGCTTGTTTATTTTGTTTGGTTTTTTAGTATTTGGAAGTTTGGTTTAAGTTAATTTAGATTATGGACCCCTATAGGTCTATTGGTTATTGTAAGAGTTTATGGATTTGATTGTGATTTGGGACATCAGTCGAGGTTGATCGAGGTTGATGGTCTTCGTAACACTTAAAGTTTATGCATTGTAGTTTTCTCTATTTTGTATCTTGTGTTATGATTGATCATTATGTTATGCTCCCGAGTTTCCACCATTGTCGGGGTGTGACATCACTGCTGTGTTTGTGCTCAACGGTGTTACACAGAGAAGTTTTCCTAAGGTCTCAGATTTATGAAACTTAGTGTTCACATTCTTCCCCTTTTCAATGGTTTTAATCTTATCCTTGAGTTCAGAAATTATCATCAAAAGATCTTGATTTTGTGAACGCACATCACATAAGCATATGTCTTTTGATTAACATTTTCAATTAACTCATTGACTTCACGTTGATGTTAAGCCCGTGTTGCTTTTATTGAATTGAAAAACTTTTGATATTCAAGTTTGATATTTTCTTTGTCTTGAACAACGGAATCAACTTGATTTTTTAGCAACACGTTTTCATCACTCAACTTTGTCAACTTTGATTTCCAATCAACATCACAAGCCAGTTTCTCTTTTTGATGTTGAAATTTAAGTTCAAAATCAATACTTAAAGCTTGAGATCGTTTAAAGTCATTTTCAAGAGTTTTGATTCTTTTGAGCAAATTGGCTTGGATATCTTTGGAATCACTTGGATATCTTTAAACACTCATTTTTCTGTTCTGCAACATAAAGTAACACACAATCTTTGATTTCTCTTGTGACGGATGCTTCCAAAAGTCGATCAATTTCATTTTGAAACATTTTATCTTTTTGAGATTGTGTCTCAACTTTCTTTCCCATTGACTCAAAAATATTTAACATCTCCTGTACTTCTTCTGTAAGTTCTTGTTTCAGTTCTTTCGAAAGCTTTATCAAAGAAAGTGAAATCGGAATTACATCAGTTTTGTAAAATTGTCGTAATGTGTTTCGACCATCATCAATGTAAATACTTCTTTGATCTTTCAAAAGAGTGGCATCGATGTTTTCTAGTAATTTTAACAATTTACTTTCATTTGGTATTTTTGAGTTGGTAAATCTAATATCTCTTTACTTGACTCAGAAGATACACTAGAAGTGGAAGGAGTTGAAAAATAAGTTTGCTCAGCAGAAAATTCTTTTTGAGGAGCAAATGTTTCATAAAGATCATTTAATTTTGCATAATTAAATTGAATCATTTTATTTCATTTTTCAACGACTCACTTCAGCATCCTCAAGAGTTTCCTCAGAATCAGGTGAATCAATATTTAATTTAGTGCTTTGAAGCCTTTCACCATCATACATTTTGAGTTGTGCTGCAATGGCTTTCTTGAGATGTTCGGGGTTTTGATAACCCAGCCTAACTTTTAGAAAAGGATCATAAACTTTGTTTGGTCTTTTACCAAGCATGTGAATGGTTTGAATTGATTGACCCATTTTGTAAACAATTAAATCATAAGAACTTAGTTTTTCCTCGAGATCAACAATATCTTCAAGATAATTGTTTTCTCTCGCTTTGAAAGCATTTTTAGTCAACTGAGTCTCATGTTGAATTATTACCTTTTCATTTTCACTTTTGAAAAAATCCTATTTAATTTTATCTTTTTTCTTGTAAAATTCTTTCAATGGTATCTTTGTTAGCTCGTGTTTCGCGTACCAAATCATCACATGTATCTCAATATTTTGAACATTGAGCTGACTTAAATTCAAGTGTTTTGACTCATTCCCTTACACGTCTCAAGCTCCTTTTGTAACAACTCTTTTTGCTTGTTAAGCTTAATATTAAGTCTTTGTTGATTTTTAGCTTCTCTTTGAACATTGTATACCAGGGATTCAATATTAAAAGTTTGATCATGAGCATTGAAAGCATGTTTAACTGTTCGACCATTATTTTCCACATAAGGATCGTCATATATGATATCACTATCAATTTGATCATCATCAGATGTGTTAATAACAGATTTAAGTTTTTGATGATTCTTGTGTTCATGAACACCTTTGGATATCATGCCACTTATGAGAACAATGTGCGAACCATTTACCTCACTGACTGCCCCTGCATCATATTTTGGCTCAGTCTCAGCATTTTCATCTGCTGGTTAAATGCGTGCCATCATGATTACTACAACAGATAACTCTTCTAATGTTTCATCTCCATAAGCAATATCGAGCATGAAATCATTTTCTTCATCATTAAGGGTGCCTCCAGCTTCATCCTTCATTGCTAGCAGCATCTGTTCCCTAAAATACTTTTGATTCGCACGAAACGTGCTCGTCGAGTAATAGTATATATAAGTATTTCCTGTAGGATGTGAAAATTGCTTGAGGACAAACAATAATCAATCTTCCAGAGTCGAAGTCCCAACGAGGTTTGAATTGAAAATTCACGATTATATTTTCGAAGAATAATGCTTGATTATCTTTTAATGTTTTTGGTTTAAAGATTATTTTTTAATAATAAGAAAATTAGACTAAAATTAATACTAAAAATTATACTTAAACTATTAAGAAAAAATGATCTAAAAGATTATAAAGATGCAAATGCTTGCTAAGTGATGTGTAAAGTTCATTAAGTATGAATTAAGGTTTATTAACGAATGAACGTCCTTAGAAAAGATAGTTATCTCACAACGTTGGCTTATTTTTATAAAAACTATGGAAAACTAGAAGGGGGGAGGGGGGTTGAATAGTTTTCCAAAATTAAATCTCATTTTAATTTTCTTTTTCTCATATTAAATCTTAAAGTGATCGAATGAGCATAAGTACTAAACACATGATAGGGTATGATAAGTAAAAGGATATGTGACACAGTATTTATAGTGGTTCGGCTACAAGGTCACCTACCTTGCCCTACTCCACTCCTCGAGTCACCTACTCGAGAGTTTTAATGCACTAATCACCAATACTCCTTTTGACTGGCAGAGAAGCCTCACAACGTTGCTTACCCTTTTATCTGGTGCTAAGCTAAACACGAGGTTCTATAAAGAAGAACCATGTCCCCACACAAGCTTATACCCTATTATGATACAAAGCTATACATCATGTCCCATCAATATGGAACATAATATGTCAATGTGTGTGCCTTCTACTAGGTGCCAAACACCAACACTATTTATAAATTAACACCAAAAACTCTTATAAGCAACATTTAGTCATATGACTCTCATTTACATGATTACAATGAATGTGAAATAATATCTTGAGATCAGTAGCTTGATCCATGAGTGATGGGATACCCATGCTCTGAGGGAGCCGTAGGCTTGATCCTTAAAGGACATGCTCGGTAGAGCTTCTTTTATTAAGAGATCTACAAAACACTAAAATGAAAGAATCATGATAGAAGATCAGTGATTAGTTGAGTATATAGAGAAAGATGTTATGTGAATGAATGCCTAAACCAAGAGAAATGAGTTGGTATTTATAGGCATGTAAATTACTGTAGCCCGGTTTTGCCGGTGCCATTGGCGAATGAAACCGGCAGCCAAAATTAATGGCACCGGCCTACAATAACCAGATCCGAATTTTAAATTAGAAAATCTTAGAGAATCATAGGAAATCTTGCTAGATTGCTTTCAGATTTGGTAAGAGAAATATTTAAAAGTTTTTGTAAATATTTTCTAATAAAGTGTTTAGAATGTGAAAGTTATACATTTTTATTCTAAGAATTATTTTTAAGTGAAGAGTTTGTTTGAGAGAGGTGATGTTAAAAAACTATTGGTTTAGAACTTATAAGTTTTGTTGTTTAGATAAGTTTATGTTTTGTTATTCATCAAAACAAAGAAAGATCGTAAAATATAAATAAACGTTTTTACGGTTTATTTGTATTAACAATTTCCCCCTTTTTGTTGATGACAAAACATAAAGTTATGAAGTAAAAAGCAACCAAATTTACAAGTTCTAAATTGGAGTTTTTACTTCCTTCTCCCCCTTTTTGTCGAAACAAAAAGAGCGTCGAAGAAAAACTAACTTGAGATAGTGAATTCAAAGAAGAAAAATAGGTATGCTTTTGAGAGAAACAAGATGTATGCTCCCCCTTGACGTATGCTCCTTTGTTTTGTCAAGTTTTTCTAGTCGGAGTAGCTACAAAAAAAATGTTAGTGCAAATGATAAATGATTGACTTATTTGTGGGTCAATCTTAATGCTCCCCCTTGATGAATGCTCCCTAATATGGATTTGCTAAGAAATTATAAGACCAACATTAGGAGTGTTGTAAAAATGAACAAGATATCATTGTAAGAGATATAAAAAAATGGTAAAATTAATTCTGGAAGGCCGGTTTGCCGGTGTTGTTCTATAAACAGAACCGGTTTTTAGTCGAACGGAACCGACTGACCTGTGCAAAGTCAGCAGCACTCAACTATTTGGCGGGAAGCAATTCTATTTAACTTTTAACCTGCTATAATTTGATATCTGAGAGGAGATCATATAAAGTAGACATCAAACTAATCATATTTTGAATAGGAATTCATAATTAGGATGAGACAAACGAGAATCACTACAACACAAAGCTTTGACTATTACAAATCATGAAGTAAAACAAATTAACCTATGTCAACTAAAACTAAAATCATGATTAGTAAACTATCTAAAGCTACTAGATATTAGTTATTATCTTAAGGTAATTTGCTAGAGAGATGGTTCACTCGTTCTAAGATGTGATGAAGCATGAACCTAGTTTCACTTTGGAAGTTGTTGATAATGGTCTCGGTCTTTTAGCAATGAGGACACATATGTTCTTGACCCCTAGGGGGTTGTTCTAGCCATTGGGTTTGGTCTATAGGTCTGAATATGCTTGGTTGGGGAAATGATGGGTTAAATGGAGTTGTTTAGGATGAGGTGGTCATGGGGTAAAATGGTGGTGGCATTTGAATGTAGGTGATGGATGTGGGAGGTATGAGGCTATTTTTTTGTGCATTTTGGATGGCCTCTTGTATATTTTGGTGAAAGGTTTGAAGGTTGTTGAGCTCTTGTTGTATGTTTTTTCTTTCTATAGATGGATCGGGTTGAGCGTTGATCCTATTAGATAGGTTGATGGGTTGAGTAATTGGTTGTTGGAGTGTAGTTTGTGGGAGGGTCTGAGGTAGGTTTTGTATGACATATTGAGGGAATGGGTTAGAGGTTCTTGGAGGTGCATCATTTGTAGAAGAGAGGTAGGGATGAGGTTCTATGGGAGTGTTTAGAGGAGTACAGAAGGTGAGGGCTCTAGGAGCCAATGGAGTTGTAAAAGGTTCAACTATAGGTGTTGTTTGGTTTGAGGTTAGTGGTGGTATGGTGAGTGCTAAAGTGTATTAATGGTAGTGTTGGGATTGAGTTGTGAGTGTTTGGGTGTGTTTTCATTAGAGGATATGTCAATGTAGTCAATTTTTGCCAATTTTCTTGGAGGATTTTGAGTTGAAGAGCAAGCACTTGTTGCCATGGATTTTTTGAAGGTATAAGGGCGATAAAGAAGATATGTTTGCAGGTATTAAGGTGTGAAGATGATGGGAGATTAGGTCCTAATTTATAGTGAAAGTGCATGCATAAGCAATTAATGCTTAAACCACTAGAAAAGGCTTAAACGTAATCATTAAAGAGCAAAGAAGGTCAAACAAGGCAAAGCCAACTACCTAGCAGTAATGAGACACTCCTATTAAGCATATTTAGAGGCTTGGTTTAAAAAGTTGTATCCTCAAAAACGAGGATACGCTACTGTAGAACCGGTTGGCCAGTTCCATTGGGTCTATGAAACCGCCTTGCTGCAAACAGCACCGGCTGGTGCAGGACACAAACAATGGAATTCGATTTTTCTCAAAAAAATTCTTAGAAGTCTAATGTGTTGGCAAGAGATTAGTGGATTTAAGTCTACAGGATACTTTATTACTTAAAAGGTTCTAATAGTGTCCAAATTTCTGCAAAACAAACTTATGCCAAACACTCCTTAAAACACTTGTCAAAAGGAAGATTTTCGTCATAATAGTTCCTAGATGTCACAAGTTAATGTTAGACGAGGGTATAACCTGCGTTCTACTTGTTCTAGATAGGTTTAAATATTATAGAGGGATACATAGATCATAATGTCTTGATAGAACCAAACGCCCCTCTGTACTATTAGAGAGGAGAAAAAAATCACACATCACATTATCCGAGTTATCTAGCATACCAAACCTAACACAAATAGTTTTAAACATACCTATACATAGTTTTAACGACACACCATGATGTTCCCGAGTAGCAAACTCTACTTCTTCTTGCAAAGGTAATGGAAGAGGCACTTGAACAAGCCCTAAGTTTGTTTGAATTTCAGGGATTCTCCTCATTCGATGGGCGGAAGTTGGTTCATGTAGTCAATGGGATCAAGAGTGTAGTTACTCACGGGATCATTTCCCACTCCTTGGTTTGGAGGAGGTGAGTCTGATGAGGTGGAGGTGGAGGGAGTTGGAGTTGGTAGACGTGGCCTTTTGCCCTTGGATTTGAGCCGAAAGACTATTTTGTTGGAGAGGGGGATCATGACATGGTCCACAAGTTGAAAGTCATTAGACAAGGGGTATGGTTGTTTAGACCGGACATACTTAAAAAGCCTAGTGAGGAGCATGGCATAAGGGAGATTCATTTCGCTACTTTGAGTCACACTAATCATTCGATGAGCGATATAGTAAGAAAGATTGAAGTGTTTGCCAATGGTGAGACAATATAGCATGTAGCACAAGGATGCATCGGGGTGATCTTTGTGACCGGTGAGGCTTATGGCATTTTCATTGATGATGGTGCTTCACTTCTTGAATTTATCTTTTAATTCGGTGTTGATCATTTGAAAGGTGTCGAGGACAACGTCTTCTCCTTTGATTTTTTGATACTTGGGTTCCGTTCTTGTGTGGAATAAGGCATCACGAATCAAAGTTGGATCTTCTTAAGGTGGAGGATAGAGGTTGGGGTGAGGATCACAATGTCTTGAAAGGGATGAGATAGTCCACTCGGAAGTGTACACTGCACAACTTCTCCTTTAATAACTGGAAAGCTGCTTCTTGTTTGTCACCCTAATCAAACTTGACCTTCTTCTGGGTTAGCTTGGTCATTGATTTGGTGATCTTGGAAAATCCTTCAATGAATCTTTGATAATAACCGGCAAGACCTAAAAATTGATGAATCTATGTTAGAGTCGTAAGATATGCCTAATCTTTAATAGACTTGATCTTGGCGGGATCCACGTGAATGTCCTTACTGTCAATTACATGACCGAGGAACTGTACTTTGGGAATCTAAAATTTACACTTAGAAAATTTGGCATATAACTCCTCCTTCTTAAGGAACTCTAAGATTAACTTAAGATGCTCTTCATGAGTGACGGCGTGATACATCTAGAATGTAGTAACGGTATCAATTATGAATCCAACGGTCGCGAGCGTTCGCATGATGTTTCTCTAAAAATAGAGAAAGTCAGAAAGGACCAACGATTGCTTTCAAATACAAAGTTTTTTCGGAAATGATCAGTTTATTCATAGTTTTTTAAACAGTACAATTAACAATGGAAATTCCTTTTATCATCACCGCCCCTTATTGTTTTAAATGAGTTTTATGATTTTTAAAGGAATGTGCATAGGTTAGTAACCTTAACTATAATCAAGTGGAAATATGCTAGCTAAGTTTACTTAAGGCTAAATTACTATGTGTAGAAATTTAGGGTGATTTGATCTAAAGGAATTTTTAACCCTAAAAAAAATAATTTTTAGCAATAATTATAAACTAAGAGTTCTTGATTATTGAAAATGTGTAAATGAAAAGAAAACTGATAAATGGGGTTTATGAGATGTGAGAAAAAAATATGTAAATTCTGCAAGTTTCGTCATGGAGATTTCTTAGGAGAGAGTGAGTGTGAGTTTCAAACAGTGGACCTTGTATGTACTCGCTTTTAGTACATTATTATAAACCCAGTTAATTATTGCAGGAGTACATAGTTGCTAAGTCGAGTTATTTATCCTTGTAAATACAGTTTTGGGAATCATGGTAGTTTTTATCTTAGGGTTAAGTCCATAGATAGGTAACGTACTGACGAAAAATTCCCATGTTAGGTAACGAACTTTGAAAAATACCATTGAGACCCATGAAACTTTTAAATGTTGTTCAATATAGGCAATAACGGCCATATTTTGGAAGGGTTACCGGCTCAAAACCGACACGTCACATTTTTTAATGAATAATTTTTTTCTTTATCACAACCCACTACCCCTCCTCCTCCACCACCCTCCTCTTCCACCGTACCCCCTCCTCCACCGCCCCTCCTACTCCACCACCCTCCTCCCCTACCGTACCTTGTCATCCACCATATCATCCACCTCATCACCATTGATAATTTCGATTTTGGGTATTTTTGCAACAGATTCATGCCATTCTTTTTCACCTATTTTTGGTCTTTATTCACACCTAATAGGATAACACCAAAATAAAGTAAAAAAGTATGGTCATTAATTAGGGGACTAACTAAAAAGACGATACTACCCAGCCCAAACTCCCAAGTATCGACTGTTATATATATCGCCATAGCAGCCTCAACACACATCTAAATCCAAAAGGGGAATATGGAAAAGCTAGAAGATAACAATGCAAGATTGGCTATCATGGAGCTAGCAAACATGATCAGTGTACCGATGTCACTAAATGTAGTTGTTCGACTCAACATTGCTGATGCGATATGGCAAAACGGCTTAAACACACCGGTTTTGGCCTCAGAGATTCTATTAAGCATCTTACCTTTTGGTACTGGAGATCCTGAAAATCTACAGCGTATTCTTCGTATGCTCGCGAGTTATGGTGTTTTTAATGAACACATAAGCTCTGGTGATACTGTGCAACGAAGGTATATATTGTAAAAGCGAAAGAGTCTATTTCACAAGTATTGACATATTAAATTTTATATAGCTAACAAATGTTATTTTGAATTTTTTATTCTAATATTTTTTATCTAGCTGAATGATACATTATATTTATATATTAACTAACATGATGTGAGCCCGTAATGCTGATGTGGCACTTAAACCGGTCACAATACCTATTTCAACAAGTCATTATAAGTTTGATGGGTCTCAATGGTATTTTTCAAAGTTTGTTACCTAACATTTGAATTTTTTGTAAGTATGTTACCTATCTATGTGTGGAAAGCTAGATTTCTAAAATTAAATCTCATTTTAATTTTCATTTTCTCATATTTGATCTTAAAGTAAACAAATGAGCATAAGTACTAAACACATGATAGGGTATGATAGTAAAAGGATATGTGACACAGTATTTATAGTGGTTCGAATACAAGGTCACCTACCTTGCCCTACTCCACTCCCTGAGTCACCTACTCGAGAGTTTGAATGCACTATTCACCAATACTCCTTTTGACTGGTGGAGAAGCCTTACAACGTTGCTTACCCTTTTATCTAGTGCTAAGCTAAACTCCAGGTTCTATAAAGAAGAACCATGTCCCCACACAAGCTTACACCCTATTATGATTCAAAGCTAGACATCATGTCCCATCAATATGGAACATAATATATCGATGTGTTTGCCCTCTACTAGGTGCCAAACACCAACACTATTTACAAATTAACACCAAAAACTCTTATAAGCAACATTTAGTCATATGACTCTCATTTACATGATAACAATGAATGTGAAATAATATCTTGAGATCAGTAGCTTGATCCATGAGTGATGGGATACCCATGCTCCGAGGGAGTTGTAGGCTTGATCCTTAAAGGACATGCTCGGTAGAGCTTCTTTTATTAAGAGATCTACAAAACACTAAAAATGAAAGAATCATGATAAAAGATCAGTGATTAGCTGAGTATATAGAGAAAGATGTTATGTGAATGAATGCCTAAACCAAGAGAAATGAGTTAGTATTTATAGGCATGAAAATTACTGTAGCCCGGTTCTGCCGGTGCCATTGGCGAATGAAACCGGCAGCCAAAATTAATGGCACCGGCCTATAGTAACCAGATCCGAATTTTCAATTAGAAAATCTTAGAGAATCATAAGAAATCTTGCTAGATTGATTTCATATTTGGTAAGAGAAATATTTAAAAGTTTTTGTAAATATTTTCTAATAAAGTGTTTAGAATGTAAAAGTTATACATTTTTATTCTAAGAATTATTTTTAAGTGAAGAGTTTGTTTGAGAGAGGTGATGTTAGAAAACTATTAGTTTAGAACTTATAAGTTTTGTTGTTTAGATAAGTTTATGTTTTGTTATTCATCAAAACAAAGAAAGGTCGTAAAATATAAATAAACGTTTTTACAGTTTATTTGTATTAACAAAAACCTCTTAAAAAGATATTAATTACTAGATGTGTAGTTTAACTATTATTCAGGATTTTGCCCTTTAAAATATTTAAACCACAAATCTAAATAATCCAAAATTATTAATCAATTAAACCTTTTTCAAATCCACACTTAATTCCCAATTCATAATTTCACTTAACAAGCACTAATTAGACTACTCGCTACTCATAATGATCAAACAAGCAAAGCAAAATATTTTTATACTAAGCTACACTAATAAATTGAAAAAGGATAGAAAATGGAACCGAATTGAAGAGCCGCAATTAAACGAATACCACTGGATTTATTTAGCTAAAACAAATAATCAAATTCGGTCTAGCTAAATAAACCCGTAAGCTCTACGCCTTGTTAGTTGACCGGTACCAAAAAATCACAAACATATAATACTGTTAACAGATTTATCAATTCACAACATTTGCAATCTACTGTTATATATCTACGAGGACAAAGCAAAACAAGTCCAAATCAAACTAATCCAAAATTAAGCCCAATTTCATACAAACCAATCCAAGCCTGATTGGTCCTAATCGTGGTCCAATTATCAAACTAGGCCTAATTGAAATTTTTCAAACCAAACGCATACAAAGAGCTTATTAACGAAAAGATTTTTAGTAAACAAGTTGAATCACAAAATAAGCAAATCTGATAAGCCACGAGCACTTAGTCATAAAAGATAAGCATTCCTAAAAAATGAGATAAGCACTAGAACAAGATACCACGACAATAAGCTAAATGATTTTTAAGCTAGAACGAGATTTAAGCTTAAACTTCTTATTAAGATAAAACCTAAACGAAATAAGTACTAAACTAATCGAATAAGCAAACGAGATTTAGCAACTAACATTAGAACAACGAGATAAGCTCTTTAAACTTCAAACCTTAATAATAAGCAAAACAATTTCGGGATCTACAACTTAAACTACTAAACAAGGAAAATACCAAACGAGATAGGCTCAAAACTAAATCAATAAGCAAACGTAAGCAGCAACTATAATTCTAAATAAGCTAAAAGCACATAAATGCTCAAATGACTAAACAAATAAGCAATTAAGCTCGCAAAAGTTCGATCTAGCAATATAAGCTCACTCTAAACCAAATAAGCTATTTAGAAGCTTATCTTAACAGAAAATATGAGCTTCTAATTAAACTAAAACGATATAAGCACAATAATAAGCTATATTCGAGCTTATTTTAGCTCATTATTTCGAAAAGTGCTTAAAAACATTTGAGAATGAATCGAATGAGCTTGGAGAGCTTATAGGAGTCATTTTCTAAGCCCTTAAGAACTTTTGAGAATAATAAGTTGCGAAAATAAGCACGAAAAGACAGCTTATTGAATAAGCTAACACAAAAAGAAAGAGTAACATACGAATAAGCAAACAATAAGCAAACCGAGATCTTCAATAAGCTTTAAACCATTTTTATTACATCATCTTAATAAGCTTGGCGAAATAAGCAAGTACAATAAGCTCGTAAAATAGAAATAAGCTAAAACTACCTTATCATAAGCTAAAAACTACAACTAAAAGTATGAAAAATAAAAATCCTAGGTGACCAAAAAATGAAGGGAGCGTCCTCCTTTTATAGCTAAAAAAGGGGTATAAGTGTAAATTGCCCTTATGATTGGGGAATGATTGAGCCAATCATTGGGTACGGTTTCCCTTCACACGGATTGCAGATATATAAAGAATGATCCAACCGATAATGAGGCGCCACGTGTCCAGTTGTAAAGCTTCATTCCAACGCAAGAGATATAGGCTGTTGGATCACTTTTGGCATTATAAGAATGAATTGAATTGAAGGAATATAGGTCATAGCCACGTGCCCGCCTCTTATTCACCCTCCAAATTAGTAGTTCATCATCACGTGACCTGGTGGGATTTTATTACACAACACGTGACAATGATCTCACTTGATGTCACTACCATTTTAATTCATTAATATTGATTTTGGGTTTTAAAATGGGCTAAGATATTAATAGGCTGGCCCGGCCCATTAAAATGGGTTACGGGCTGGCCCAATAAGATCTGAGGGCACCGTTGGACTCGTTTTTCTGTGTTCTTTCCAATGGTATGCTCGGAGACTCTTCACGACTTTGTCTTGATTTTGAATAGTAGGCACTCTTGATCACGACGAACCCGTAAATACCTGGTTTTGCTCTGTTTTCAATCATTTTTACCTGCAAGACATAAAAATACCAAACAAACATGTTTGCAAGATAATTATCCATATTTTAGCATTTTTAGTCCGATTAATAGTGTTTTACAGGGTATAAACGATGTGTGTTTTAGCACACATCAGATTCCCCCACACTAAGCCATTGTTGGTCCCACACGCAATGTTAATAAAACAAACCCGGAAATAAATAATTTTATCCCCTTTTAACTTATGACCCCTCACAATCAAACAAGAACAGAAAAGATCCAATAAAGGTTCAAAAATCATTTAATTCGCAAGCACCCTCGTTTTAACCATTTATTTAATAAAAGATAAAAATTAAGATAATGATTTTTATAAAATTTATTTTTAAAAGGCTTAAGAATAGGAGTTCGTCATCTTTGACTTTTCACAATCCCCAAACTAAGCTTAAAATGAAATCACAGTCAAATATAAGATTAGATGCTAACGCTACTCATAAATGCTAATTGTGTAAGAATAAACTTAACTTTTCGCTCCCTTATTCCTAAATCCTCTACAGATTTTTATTATTATTATTATTGGCGACAAATAAATTAAGGCCTTATTTTTTATTTAAAGTAATCCCGGTTTAGACCATTCATAGTTTGAAATCCTTTCCTAAAGAGACGATATGGTGAAAATAAAGTCCACATTAAGGTTCTAAATTCGCATGATTTAGGGGTTATCCTTTTTATTCCATCCGAAACAACTCAACTACGAGTCCAAAGATGGAGTAAACTCTGATGTTTAAATAAATCAAATGTGTAACTTTTTATTAAAACGTCTCATTTAGAGGTCGTTTTCTGTAACTTGTCCTCTGTGCTATGAAGTAGCACCCCCGATTACCTTCCGCTGCTATCTGATTTTTGGGGTTATAACAACCCACAATTTTCATCAGTGTAATTATCCATCTATTAAATTAGATGCAACTATTTTCATGGAAAGATTTTTGCTTTATTCCATCCATAATGTAACATAACTTACATTACAAAAGTAAACGACCTCACGCAACCTACCAATGCCAATTTCATCAACGTTTATAGCAAGTAAACGTTATAATATGTCAAGCAATATGTTTTAAACTTCATTTTACCATACGTTATCTATTTAACGTACCATCCATAACGTTTAATATAAAACGGACTCTATACGTTAAACGTTTATATCAAAACCCTGCTTACATGTAATGTTTACATACAAATAAATGTACAAGCATTCAAGGCATGCGTACAAGTGTACAATGTATAAATTTTGAATATCTTTTCCTACCAAATCTAATGTACAACTTGTTTAAGCTCAATGTACAACCCGATAATGCATAACATTCAAAATATGCATTTTCTCTCCATTTTCTTTATAAAATTTGTACAACCTTTTAAACACAACTTACAACACTCTAATACGCCACATTTGAACTAATCTTTCCGTAACACTTTAACTAGCTCAAACCAAGTTCTAACCAAGCTACCACCCTCCACCATGACACACCACCTTGCATAGCACCTTGTCACCACCCTTGAGCCCCAAGATTAAGCACCTTAACACCTCACCACCTCCTTGTAAGCTACTTGTCACCTTGCACCCCAAGTTTAACCTTCTTGTCACCACCTTGGCAAACCGAACCCACCTCACCTCCACACACCTTGCTAAGCTATCCTCCTAGCTCCTAATAGTCATCCTAGCTATCCTTTGGCCACCACTTCACTCAACCTGGCTACTACTCCATATAACTTGGCCACCACTTCTTCCTTTACCCTATATATACACGCATATATGCACACATTCTTAATTCATCATCCAAACTCAAAACTACCTTAAAACTATGCTCTAGCCATGTCCTAGAAGAGAAGTAAGGAAGATTAAGCTAAGTAGAAGCCATAAAAGAAAAGAAAAGAGGTCCTTGATTTATCTCCTAATATTTTAGATCATACTCACCCATTTTGACCCATTTTACCATCTTTGATCCATTTCGTGTACTAGTAAGCTTTTCTACTCGTTCAATAAGCTCTTGTTATGTTTAAGATAATGTATACACTTTGTTTTAATCATTTGATCAAACAAAACCATGTTGAAAACTCCTAAACCCTAAGCAACACGCTTGGTTTTCCTAAACCAAACGCGCCTTTAAAAACCCTAAAACCCTTTTCGTAAACCCTAATAAGCTAAAAGCAATAAGCTGATTTTATAAGCTATTCTAATAAGCTAACTTACCACTTTTATAATCATTAAAACTAATCCTAAAAGCCCTAACCCATCGGGTTATTGTATCTCAACCAAACGTGCCCATTTTGGATTTTTAAGCCCATAAGCTCTTTTCATAAGCTACAAGCTCATAAAACTTACTTATTTTAGCTTATAGTAATAAGCTATAAGCTACAAATTGATTTTTAGATCAAAAATACAAAGATTATGAATTTTGGACTTAAAATGAGAAATGTTTCATGCAAAGGGGTATATATTGTAAATTTTGAAATTATTAAACTTTTTTAACACCCCTAAATTTACTCGCAGCGGAACCACTATTTAGGTGTTAAATTCATAGCACAATAGTCACAAGAATATAAAGAACGACTCAAAAAAGAGACGTTTTAAAATCAACATGCATCATATTACTAAATTAAGTTTCAACAAGATGTCCCATGAACGTTACCCAAAAGAAACATAAAAAGTTATCCATTACAACCAAACTTGTTTTTGAGCAAAGGAGTCAATTTTTAATATTTGATAAACAAAATCTAGCGCAAATCCTCCGGACTTCAATTACCTGAGATAGACATGCTAAAAAGTCAACACAAAGTTAAGTGAATTCATAGGTTTTATGAGTGATAAAGAGTTGAACACAAGCATTATAATATTCATAAGCATCATATAAACTTGTGGGCCAAACAAGCTATTAACCAACAGTTGCATTGAGCTCGTGCCACCGATCCTATTCTGCATAATTAAGATAATCATAATCATATACCAACAATATTCATCATTGGCCCCCAAGGTTAGGTATTACGTCATATACCTACTAAAAATCTCAACACAATAGGTCCGTACATTGGGATTGCTCAAAAACGGATCCAAAGCCCCAAAACCAAACCGGGTTGCTTAACCCATAACGCTATTTATTGTGCAAGCGACTACCCATCATAGGTAGTTAACAGCACACGATTAGGGTCTTTTGACGTAAAGCTACTCAAGCAACATACCTCATATAATCGGGTTCGAGCATACAAGAAAGCTACTTTTGTTCATTTTAGAAAACTAGCATGTATCTCCCTCGCGGGGTTTAAGAAAAATATTTGAAAGACGAGGCTATGAACTCACCGTAAGTCGAATAAGTAACGAGGATTGAGAAGCTGAATATATGTATCGAGAGAGGCCACCAACAATCACCGACAACTTATAGGATGTGACGCGACTTAGTATGGTATATAAGTAAAACAATATGTAAGAATAGTTTGACGAGTATATGATATGTTTCTAAGATATGCACAACATTGCACCTAGACTTAACTAAGTTATTTTTACTCTCAAATTGGTGTGTGACCTGATCTTATATGTAATTAAACATCTACCAAGTTTCGCCATCTAATTCCAAATTTAGATATGGTTAACTATGCATTTACAATTTTTAGCCAAGACGTAAAAACTAAAATTCTGGAATTGAATCATGTTCATGGACTTGTATCTCCTAATATATAAATTGTACAAACACATGGCTTTCACTCCTGGAAATCATTTGAAGACTAGTTTTCAAAACTTTAAGCCAATCAATCAAACCATTTACCAATCCACGGGAAGTGGATTTTTACTAATCGTAAGTCAAAACAGAAAGTTGACTGAATTCCTACTCTTTACGGAAAAGACCATAAATCATAATCTATAACAACAATGGATGTGAGGCCAAATGATGGAGCTTCCATAAGATGTCTAGTACTGATCCATGCTTTAAAATGCAAACTTTTAATTCAAAAACCTATAGATTAACACGTTTTCTAATCAAAGGTCTAGACTTGACCTATTTTCGTATTTTGACCATAACTTCCTCATCCGGAGGAATTGGTTGAGCATCCAACTATCACATGATGCTAAGACCTATATATATTCAACCATATAACTCAATCACAGGCTCTAGGCCAAAAATATTTGAGAAAACATACGTTTTTTCTAATGATTTAAAACAGCCATAATTATTTTCTCTAAAACTCATCTAAACATCATTTTAATCATCATCAACCCACATGCAATGCCATAATATTTGTCACACATTCTCATGGTCATCAAATACATGCATTTCTAAAGATCAAACATTCAATTGCATGCATAAAAATCAAAGGAAAAATCAAGGATAAAGAAATAACCTTACAAGAATATGATTTAGACAAGGAAATCAAAACACAAACACTCCTATTGTGTTTGTTGGCTGGTTCGAACCACAAGACCCCCAAAATCACCAATTAAAATGTCACCAATACTCCTAAATAATGGTAATACTTTCCCTTATAAAACCCCAATCAACTTGCTTTAAGAATCACCAAGAAAGGAACCAAAAAGAAACCCTAGACTTCTCTTCACCACTTGAAACTTTTTGAGGACAACAAGATGGATGATTTAGTGTAGAAAATAAGTAGGAAAAATTTATGAGGTGATGGTGGTGTTGGTGGCTAGGTACAGCAGCAACAACCAAGAGGAAGGGGGAGAGAATTTTGAAAAGATAGGTGGTAACCAAAATATTACCCACATCAAACTCCATCGGCTTTTGCCTCACATCCGCATAACTCTTTTGTCAGCTTCTGGCAGTGAGCAAACGGTTCTTGATTTGAATGATCTTCTTCGTGGTTTCATGAATTAATTCGGGCCTAGTTAGTTGGCTATCCCCAACTTAACTTCAACAAATAGGCGATCTAAACTTTAGCCCGTAGAGTGCTTATAACGGTGCCGCCTTGATGCTAGCATGGTAACTGTTGTTATAAGAGAACTCGACCAAAGGCAAGTGCCGATCCCAACTACCACCGAAATCAATTACGCAGGCACGCAACATATATTCAAGAGTTGGGATTGTTCTCTCACTTTGACCATCCGTTTCTGGGTGGTATGCTGTACTCATTTTTAAGTTCCTCCCTAAAGCATTTTGAAGGGACCTCTAAAACCCAGACGTAAATCGGCTATCGCGGTCCGAAATAATCGACAACGGTACACCATGCCTACAAACAATTTCCTTCAAATACAGCAGGGTGAGTTTTTCCATACCATCGGTTTTCTTCATTGGCACAAAGTGAGCTGATTTAGTCAACCGATCGACAATTACCCAAATAGAATCGTAACCACTAGACGTTCTCGGAAGGCCCGTAACAAAATCCATAGTAATATGTTCCCACTTCCATTTAGGAATTTTAGGTTGCTGGAGAAGTCCCGATGGTCGTTGATGCTCGGCTTTGACCTTAGCATATGTTAGGCATTTACTAACATATGCGGCAATGTCGGCTTTCATATATGGCCACCAATATAACTTCTTCATGTCTTGGTACATTTTGTCGGAACCTAGATGAATAGAATATTTTGACTTATGAGATTCATGCATAATCAAGTCCCTTAGTCCGCCAAACAATGGCAACCACACACGATTTTTAAAATGCCGAATCCCATTGGAGTGGATCTCAAAGATAGGCTTCAACAATCGGCCCAAATTTTTCGCTTTGACATTTTCTTTTTTCACAGCTTCTAATTGGGCCTTGAGTATTCTTTCGAACAGGTCGGTGTATGTAGACATCACCAAAGATCGAACCCTTAAGGGCTTATCTCAAACTTTCCTGCTAAGAGCATCGGCTACTACATTGGCCTTGCCGGGATGGTAACGAATTTCACAATCATAATCACTTAATAGTTCGATCCATCACCGTTGCCTCATATTTAGCTCTTTTTGATCCAAAATATATTGTAGACTCTGGTGCTCGGTGTACACAACACATTTTTTACCATAGAGGTAATGTCTCTAGAGTCTAAGAGCAAAAACCACAACACCCAATTCAAGATCATGAGTAGTGTAGTTTTCTTCATGAGTTTTCAATTGTCAGGAAGCATAGGCAATCACCTTATCCTGTTGCATTAATACCGCACCATAACCTTTGAGCGATGCGTCACAATAAATAATGAAATCATCAGGACCTTCGGGCAAAGCTTGAATTGGAGCAGTACATAAGTCTTGTTTAAGCTTTTGGAATGCTTCATCCTCATCCGCACCCCACTCGAATTTCTTATTCTTTTGAATAAGTTTGGTAAGCGGCTTGGCGATCAAAGAAAATCCTTCGATGAATCTTCTATAATAACCGGCTAATCCCATAAATTGCCTCACTTCGGTTGGTGACATCGGGGCATGCCAATTTTTGATAGCTTCAATTTTTGCGGGATCAACATGAACGCCTTCACGATTGATAACGTGGCCAAGGAATTGGACGGACTCCAACCATAAATCACATTTTTAGAATTTAGCATACAATTTCTCTTTCTTGAGCAGGTCCAAAATGATTTTAGATGCTCACTATGTTCTTCCTTGCTCTTAGAGTAGATGAGAATATCGTCGATGAATACGATTACGAATTTATCAAGATACGGCTTACAGACACGATTCATCAAATCCATGAACACCGCCGGTGCATTGGTTAGACCAAACGGCATTACTTGGAATTCATAGTGACCATATCTCGTTCGAAAAGTGGTGATGGGGATATCCTCTTCTCGAACGTGGAGTTGATGATACCTCGAACGTAGATCAATTTTTAAATATACACTAGAACCTTGAAGTTGATCGAATAAATCGTCAATTCTCGAGAGAGGATAACGGTTTTTGACCGTCAGCTTGTTCAATTTGTGGTAATCGATACACATACGAAATGACCCATCCTTTTTCTTTACGAACAATACCGGAGCTCCCTAGGGTGACGAGCTCGGGCGAATGAATCCTTTCTCAAACAGTTCTTTCAATTGTTCAGACAATTCTTTCATTTCTGACGGAGCCAAGCGATAAGGTGCACGGGCAGCAGGAGCAGCACCCGGCACTAGATCAATTTTGAATTCAACTTGTCGAGGCGGAGGAAGTCCCGACAAGTCATCAGGGAATACTTCAGGAAAGTCACGAATTACCGGTACATCTTCGAGATGTTTCTCAGATTTTCCCTTCTTAGTAATGTGAGCTAAGAATAGATGACATCCTCTTTCGATGTATTTTATTCGCCTTAATACAGGATTTCACTTTTAATCAGAAGACATTGCTATCACCTTAACCTCTAAGTTCAATTTTTAACTAGATATGCACTTCCTTTTTACCACAAGACGATGATGGACATTAAGTTGAAAAACTACTATCCATACCAATTATGAAATCTAAACTACCAAGTTTTTATAGGCATTAGATCGATTTTTAATAGGTTGGTTGATGTCTTTTAAGTGCACCCCTTTAATACTCGGATATTCGTACTAACGATCCTTTCCCATCGGATAAACTCGACCTCATACTTGTACCTTATCTTTCGGTTCGATATCAAATAATAGGTAAGCTAGCATTTATGAAAACTCTATCGACCCCGAATCAAACAACATGCTAAAGTAACGATTATTGAGTAGAAACGTACCGGTCACCATGTTTGGGCCTTTGGCTTGCTCGGCATCTCTCACGCCATAAACATGGCCATTTGCATTCCTACCACCTTGCTTCTTCCTCTCAGGACACAAATCACTATTGGCGGAGGTGATTAGGGTCTATACAATTGTTAACAGCTTTTAATTGGTTCCGTATTAGCGCAGTGGCTACACCCCCTCTTGATGACAGTTATTTGCTTTTGACCCTTTTTCACAGTTACGGGCAAGTCACAGGGCCATTTCCAAAAAGAATTCATATTACACCTATTGCAATTTGGGGGGGTGCCTACTTGGTTTACATTTTCATTTTGAGCTTGAGTCATGGGCCTAGCACCATTATTTCTTCGATTATTATTTTGATTGTGACGACGGGTGTCACGGTAGCCTCCCTGGTTGTTATTGCAGTTACCTTGATTATTTCCTTGATTTCCACCTTCCCATTTCCTCTTGTTTTGCTCAGCATTTCTTTCATTCCAACCCTGAATTTTATGCTCCATAAGACCATGTGCCATCCTTACAGCTTCATTTAAGGTAGTTGGCTTAGAGGAATAGGTCTCACCCTAGATGTATGACGGCAACCCTTTGATATATTGACCAATTTTCTTTTTGGTAGATGGAACAACATCGGGACATAGTAAGACCAATTCGTTGAATCGGTTGGTATAAGCGGCTATGTCATGGTCCTTTAACCTCAAGTGCCTTAATTCATCCTCCATTCTTGATATTTCTTCTTCAGGACATAACTCTTCTAACATCATCTTTTTTAAATCATCCTAAGATTTTCTGTTCGCCACTGTTAAACCGAGGGTGGCGACTTGGGTGTTCCACCAAGTTAAAGCTCTACCTTGAAGGGTAGCAGCAGCAAACTTGACTTTGTTTCTCTCAACGCATTCACTGATCCTAAAAGTGCATTAAATCTTTTCAAACCAACAATAAAGTTTAATAGCTCCTTCTTTACCATGGAATTGAGTGGGACCACACTTCATGAAACTTGAAAAAGTATAATCCTTAGTCAATTGTGCTCTCTTGGGACCTCCTACATTACCTGCACCTCCAACGTTGCCAGGTCCTCCAGTACCCGTAGTGTTTCTGGTGGTACGGTCAGCAGCCAAAGCTTTAGCCACTTCATCGGCAACTAATTTGGCAATGGCAGCTTGCGACATTTGCTTAGGAGGCATGATTCTATAACGACATAAGAAAAAAAGAGAGTAAGTAATCATACCGTTGGTATAATTATAACTTGCAGGAATAATCAAATGATCATATTAGCAACAATCAAGCGAGTGAACAATTAGGCAATCATATAAGCAACCACAACACAGTAAATAAAGATCAAAGTAGCCATAGTCATTAAGCACCTAAAATTAGTACAAGGTTGTAGTGTTTTACAAAATGTGACCTAAACATGATCTAGGTCATTACAAACGCTAGTACTAGATCAACTATCCGATAGGCCAGTTATGTGACTACATGATCAAAATAAAAGGAACGACTAATGGGACTAAACTACTGGGAGTCACGTGGAGATCCACGCGGCTTAGAAGACTATGGGTTACTTGGGTCAGCGGCATCATCATCCATATCATCTTCATCCTCAACATCATCGTCCTCAACATCCTCATCTGCCATGGCAGCATTCCTAGCCTGGACGTATGGGTCATCTGGGAAAGGACCAAGGAATGAGAGGGTAGATGTCTTAACAAATCCTCCTCTAAGTCGGAACTTCAGGAGGTATTGCTCTCGAACTCCAGCCTCCCACTCAACCAATTCCAAAGCTCGGCGACTTCCTTGCGCACCCTATCAAACTCCAAACTCATACTCTCCATCATACTAATCACCTTAGAGACATCAGCCTGACATTCCCTTACAACACTATCCAAACTCATAGCTTCATGACCAACCATCCGGATACAAAGGTCATTCATGTCGATCTTCTTTACAATCCTCTCGTCAGCCTCAGCTCGCTCACGCATTTGCTCATTCAACTTCCTAATGCGCCTCATAGCAGTACCAGTATTAGGGGGCATGGGACCAAGTGGATGGACCTCACCGATGTCCTTTAAGATCTCTTGAGCAGAAGAACTCTCGCCTAACTCATAAGTACTACTAAAATGAATGACATGTAGTACTGGCCTATTCTCGGCATCAAACATAGGGATAATGGAAGGAACAAACTCAGATTCGTCATTCGAAGCAGGAGGAGGTCGGTTATTCGGATCTGCCTCATCATAGGGGTAGATGATCTCAGCCTCGTCTTCAACAAGAATCTCTTCTTCTTCCTCATCCTCCTCTTCTTCTATCTCCTCATCATTATCTTCATCTGCCTCATCTTCTTCTAGCTCCTTATCATTATCTTCATCCGCCTCATCTTCTTCTGGTTCCTCATCATCATCTTTATTCAACCATCCATTATTGTTATTCGGGTTCTGCCAGCCTATCCATTGGGGAGCAAACCTAACAAGAGCAGTAGGAGCTTGATCAGGAATGAGTTCGTTCGGATCATTATTTAGAGGAGGTAGGTTCGCCATGATAATCTGCGGATACGAGGAATATATATAAGGTTACCGTATTTAATAAAATTTATACAAAGTATGAATGTATGCAATACATTAATTAGATATGAGAATTTTAAAGTAT
Source organism: Tanacetum coccineum (assembly GCA_026074375.1). Taxonomy (NCBI): domain Eukaryota; kingdom Viridiplantae; phylum Streptophyta; class Magnoliopsida; order Asterales; family Asteraceae; genus Tanacetum; species Tanacetum coccineum. Next base: position 9,211 of record BQNB010020834.1, on the reverse strand, counting down.
GATGAAAACTTTAATATGTAAAGTTTAATAATCAATATATATCTCGATATATATATCATAGTATTTATTAATAAATACTTAGTGATAATACACCCGTAATATATTGCTAGAAACATAATTGCAAGAACGACTTGGCCGACATCTCGAGGAGTTTGCGCGCTAAAATTTGAAAATAAAGTTATAGTTTAGGTTTAAAAAACGACCTAGTTCTCTATAAGTTATGGCTCTTGATACCAATCTTTAACACCCCCAAATTTACTCTCAGCGGAACCACTATTTGGGTGTTAAATTCATAGCACAATAGTCACAAGAATATAAAGAACGACTAAAAAAAGAGACGTTTTAAAATCACATGCGTCATATTACTAAATTAAGTTTTAACAAGATGTCCCATGAACGTTACCCAAAAGAAACATAAAAAGTTATCCATTACAACCAAACTTGTTTTTTGAGCAAATGAGTCATTTTTTAATATTTGATAAACAAAATCAAGCGCAAATCCTCCTTTTTATTGCCTCCAAGCCTCTGGACTTCAATTACCTGAGATAGACATGCTAAAAAGTCAACACGAAGTTGAGTGAATTCAAGTTTTATGAGTGATAAAGAGTTGAACACAAGCATTATAATATTCATAAGCATCATATAAACTTGTGGGCCAAACAAGCTATTAACCAACAGTTGCATTGAGCTCGTGCCATGATCCATGTCCTGAAAAATTAAAGATGATCATAATCATATACCAACATATTCATCATTTGCCCCCAAGCGATAGTATTACCACATATACCAACTAAAAATTCTTGACATAACAGGTCCGTACATTGGAACAGCTCACAAACAGATCCAAAGTCCTAAAACCGAATCGGGCTGCTTATCCCTAGCACTATTATTGTGCAAGTCGGCTAACCATCATAAGTAGTTAACGGCTCACGATTGGGTCTTTGGCCCGACGTAAGCAACTCAAGCAACATATCTATATATCGGGTCAAGCAATACAAGAAAGCTACTTGTGTTCATTTTAGAAAACTAGCATGTATCTCCCTCGCGGGGTTTAAGAAAAATATTTGAAAGGCGAGGCTATGAACTCACCGTAAGTCGAATAAGCGACAAGGATCGAGAAGCTTAATATATGTATTGATAGAGGCCACCAACAATCACCGACAACCTATAGGATGTGACTCGACTTAGTATGGTATATAAGTAAAACAATATGTAAGAATAGTTTGACGAGTATAGGATATGTTTCTAAGATATGCACAACATTGCACCTAGACTTAACTAAGGTATTTTTACTCTCAAATTGGTGTGTGACCTGATCTTATATGTAATTAAACATCTACCAAGTTTCTCCATCTAATTCCAATTTTAGATATGGTTAACTATGCATTTACAATTTTTAGCCATGACGTAAAAACTGAAATTCTAGAATGACTCATGTTCATGGACTTGTATCTCCTAATATATAAATGGTACAAACACAAGGCTTTCATTCCTGGAAAGCACTTGAAGTATAGTTTTCAAAACTTTAAGCCAATCAATCAAACCATTTACCAATCCACGGGAAATGGATTTTTACTAATCGTAAGTCAAAATCGAAAGTTGACTGAATTCCTACTCTTTACGGAAAAGAACATAAATCCTAATATATAATAGCAATGGATGTGAGGAAAAATATTGGAGCTTCCCTAAGATGTTTAGTACTGACCCACGCTTTAAACATCAAACTTTTAGTTCAAAAACCAGGAGATTAACACATTTTCTAATCAAATGTCCAGACTTGACCTATTTTCATATTTTGACCATAACTTCTTCATCCGGAGGATTGGTTGAGCATCCAACTATCACATGATGCTAAGATCTATATATATTTAACCATAGAATTTAATCACAAGCTCTAAGCCAAAAATATTTAAGAAAACATATGTTTTTGCTACTGATTTAAAACAGCCATAATTATTTTCCCTAAAACTCATCTAAACATCATTTTAATCATCATCAACCCACATGCAATGCCATAATATTTGTCACACATCCTCCTGGTCATCAAATACTTGCTTTTCCAAAGATCAAACCTTTAATTGCATGCATCAAAATCAAAGGAAAAATCAAGGATAAAGAAATAACCTTATAAGAATATGATTTAGAGAAGGAAATCAAAATACAAACACTCCTATTGTGTTTGTTGGCTGGTTCGAACCACAAGACCCCTAAAATCACCAATTAAAATGCCACTAATACTCCTAAATAATGGTAATACTTTCCCTTATAAAACCCCAATCAACTTGCTTCAAGAATCACCAAGAAAGGAACCAAAAAGAAACCCTAGACTTCTCTTCACCACTTGAAACTTTTTGAGGACAACAAGATGGATGATTTAGTGTAGAAAATAAGTAGGAAAAATTTATGAGGTGATGGTGGTGTTGGTGGCTAGGTACGGCAGCAACAACCAAGAGGAAGGGGGAGAGAATTTTAAGAAGATAGGTGGTTTGCATGTATGAGGAGATGAGAGTGATATGATGTTTTTATAGAAAGTGTAAATGTGTTTGTGTTTGTTGGTAACCAAAACCGGCCCCCCCTAGGCCTTTTGTATCAAAATTATATTTTTATTTTTATTTTTATTGTTATAACATTTATTTAAAGTTTAGGGTAAGTATTAGTTAAGTAAAGGTAAAGTTAAATATAAAATGCGAGGTTTAAGCAAGAATTTACGTAAACGCGAAAGAAAACGGAAAATGCCAAGAATGAAAATTATAAGCATCGGGGAAATAACAAGGGAATATTAAATCACTTAAGTCACGAAGGCGGAATAAATTCCTAAATACGGCTCACTTAAAGCTAGTAAACGGGAAATTTCACTAAATCGAGTAAAAGTAAAATTTATAGCTTTACTTAAAAATAAAAAAAATAGAAATAAAGTTCGGGATAAATAGTGACCTTAAATCCGGAATGTTACAACTTTTGGGCCAAAAATGTAATTATTCTAAAATTAAACTACAGGTGTTTGTTTTGCCATATTTCAAAGTTAAGGGTTTAAATGTTTAAAGATATATATAAAGGGATTAATTTTGTATAAGTTATTATACCAAGGGTATATATTGTCATTTTTGAATTCTCGAGGGTATAAAATATAATACTTTTATATTAATTATAAAAATTTATTTAAATATTATAAGACTCGATTTTATTAAAGCCCGACACATTTGTCTTTATCATATACTAGCTTTTGAAGAAACTTAAAAAGATAAAACCTTATCATTTAATCTATAACGTATCAATTTACTAGGAAGTTTCATGTGAGGGGATTTCATTTGGATAGACGTTTTGACGAGTTGCTGAATTTACGATTTAAAGTGTCCTAGCTCCTCAAACGTTTACTACATGACCTCTGGATTATGATAGCCCGAACAGTGATACGATGTTTTCACAAACTAAAATCATTTACATTAAACTTTATGAAATAAAGTTTTGAAACAATCAAACTAAGACTTGACATATTACCCCAGGTTGCGTGACGAAGCTGTTTACTTCCATTTGAATTAAATCAATCAACTACCTTATCAAGGTGAGTTCATAGTCCTACCTTTACATGTTTTCTAAATCCCGTGGGGAGATACATGCTATAAACCATGAATACAAGTATTTTCAACTATATGCTATCCTGATATATTATTGCCTAAGAACCTCAATTTGCCAAAAAGGCCCCACTATCATGAACCGTTAATTACTTGTAATCGAACATACTGGTTGAGTAAGCGCGAATGCCGTGAATAGATCTACTGGGACCGAACTTCCCCGTCCGGGTAGATAACAACGCACTACCATACGGGCGCATTTCATTTGAGTAACTTTGGGTGTTTGGCAAAGCACCCACTGGGGCAATAACTTGTGAATATCTTAGGTTTCGGTGTCATGAGCTTAGTGCAATAATATAATATTGTTTATCATGATAATTGTATTCGTTACTATTATTACTATTACATTGACTTGTATTCCACTATTACATTTCAAACACTATGAATTTCACTCAACCATTGTGTTGACCCTTTTAGCATGTTTATCTCAGGTAATTGAGCAAACTATAGCACGGAGTAACGTTGGACTTGAAGACGTCCAAACTTATTATCATTCAAACTTTATGTTTTCTATGTACTTTGGGACCTCCTTTGTAAAACTCTGATATATTATTGAATGATAACTAAATTTTCCAAACGTCTCTTTTGAGTCATTTTCTATGATTATGGTTGTTAATTCATGAAGTAATACCCTAAATTAGCTTCCGCTGCTATAAGTCAAATAAAGGGGTGTTACAGATTGGTATCAAGAGCCCAGGTTATAAAGAACAAGGTTAAAACCTATACTATAACCATTTTCCATCCAAGAAAGTCCTTCGTGCCACTACATTTCCTGAATAGTATGTAAAGATACATAACTATTATATAAATAACTTATGTTATTTTACATTGGGTTGTTACAGAATTATGTCTACATCCACCCACCCTATTATTGTCCTATCTGATTCCTATATTGAGGATGCTTTTTCCTCTACGAATACTCCTGACTATACCTCGACTTCACCGGACTATTTCCCAGCTTCACCGGGAAACACCTTTTCTGATCCTTCAGAGGATTTATCTAAGGATCTTTTAGCCTCGCTTGCCATCTTACCTTTCTACGATGATCTGTATATGAAGGTCACGCAAGCATATAATGCTACTAATGAATCACCTATTCCACTACTACGAGCTCCTATTGCTCCACCAACTATTTTGACTCCATCTCTAGTGTTACCATCATCACTACTATTTGATCCCTGAGATTTCTTTCTTCCCGAGGAGATTTTGCAACCTCAGAAACGAGCCTGTTTCCTATCACCCTTCTCTACTGATTCCTCCACCCCACCTCAGGTATTTGAGATTGGAGAGAGTTATTATAAGATGCATTTGGAGCACCACGAGGAACAGATTGAGACTATTTTGAATCACTTAGATGAGCTCCCTCTTGAGCGCATTGAGCACATGGAAGATAAGATAGAAGGTCTTGGTAATGGTCGAGTAATCATACAGCGAGATTTTGACTAACTAGAAACTGAACTTCAAGAAGCCCGTACCCAGATTTCTGGATTTCAGAGAGAGCAAATAAGACATGACGACGAGATTGTTCTTGCTCGCGTCAGGATTTCTACTTTAGTGATACTCATCGAGGATATCCAGATTCGACACCGATCAGATATGAAGAGTCTTCTGGACAAGATCCATGAGCTCAAGAACCACAAAGGAGGACCACCAAACTACTAGACTAGATCCTTATCATTTACAACTTTTGTTAGAATCCAACCACTGGATGTGTAGAATAAATAATGACACTTGTCAAATTTCAACTATGTAAAATATGTAGACAAGTTGTTTATGACTTAATGCAGTGGTTATTCCATTATACCTCGTTGTTTTATGATACCAATTTATGTATGTCATGGTTGTCTATCCTATATTCTGTAGTGTGATGTATGGTGTCTTTATGTATCTAGGTTACTATAGCTCTCTTACCATCCGGTTTTCTCAAACCTTTGTACCCAGATATCATAGATATGATTAATAATCAAAATATTGAGCATACGATTTCACTTACACCACCACCAGACTATCCTTTGATGAGTTATCTAAGTGGTCGCGGTATGAGACCACTGAGAAGTGAACTAGTCCCCGAGAAACCTAATGAGTTAGATGCTTGTTAGAGTGCCGATTCTAAAACTTTTCCCTTATATCCTGCAATGTAGTATCAAATAATGTGTATTTCTTTGTTAGAAGTTGTGCCAAATAAGAATCCATATAATGATATATTCTTATTTTGTGTTGTTTTGAAAATGTTAATAGAATGGCTCCCAAGAGGACATCAACATCTGCAGCACCAGCCATGTCTCAGGCTGCCATCAGGAAACTAGTTGCTGATAGTGTTTCCGCAGCTCTGGAAGCACAAACTGCTACCATGGCAAATACTAATAATACCAATAGGAACACCAGACTAAGAGAAATTCCTGTAGCAAGAAAATGTAGCTACAAAGAGTTTATGAGCTGCCAACCTTTCAATTTCAAAGTTACGAAAGGCGCTGTTAGTCTCATCCACTGGTTTGAACGAACTGAATCGGTATTTTCCCGTAGCAACTGTACCGAGGACTGCAAAGTGAAATTTGCTACTGGTACTCTAACTGAAGAAGCTTTGTCTTGGTGGAATACATTCGCCCAGCCTATTGGAATAGAGGAAGCTTACAAGATTCCCTGGTCCGAATTGAAAAAGCTCTTAATAAAGAAGTATTGTCCCCGAACCGAGGTCAAGAAAATGGATGATGAATTTTACAATCTAACTGTAAAAGGAAATGATCTCAAGACTTACGTTAGAAGATTTCAGGAATTGGCAGTTTTATGCCCAACTATGGTGCCAAATTATGAGAAACTCATGGAAGTCTTCATCGGGGGATTACCCAGAAGTATTGAAGGAAATGTTACCGCTTCAAAGCCTTAAACTTTGAAGGAAGCTATTACCATAACCCAGAGGTTAATGGATCAGGTAATAATGCATAATTCTGTGCAAGGAACCAATGATCACAAACAAAAGTGTGATGATAGAAGAACCTTCACCAACAACAACAACTACCAGAATAACCATAACAACAATAGCAACCGCAACAATTATCACCAACAACAACAAAATAGAATGCAAGAAACCGTTAGGGCTTATGTTGTCACCCAACTGAAAATAATAGGTATACTGGAAACCTTCCTTTGTGTAAAAAATGCACCCTGCATCACACAGGACCTTGCACTGTCAAGTGTCAGACTTGCAACAAAGTGGGTCATTTGACCAGGAACTACAGAAACAAAGGGCCAGCCACTTGTAATGCCTGTGGAAAGAAAGGCATTATAGAAACCAATGCCCAAGAGCAAACAACAATGCCCACGGAAAAGCATACTTGCTGAGGGGCAAGAACGCTCACCAAGACCCGAACGTAGTCACGGGTACGTTCCTTCTAAATCAACATCTAGCTAAAGTATTATTTGATTCAGGAGCTGATAAAAGTTTTGTATCCATCTAGCTAGAGTATTATTTGATTCAGGAGTCGATAAAAGTTTTGTATCCATATCTCTTGCTTCTATGCTTAATATCCCACCAAATACTCTAGAAACTACATTAGGACATTGAAAAGGCGATGGAAACCTAGTATCACAATACCGTTTGAGCTAAGGGTTGCAGCTCTCTGAATTTTGCTAAACCAACCTTTCAAAATGGATCCTAATGCCGATTAAACTCGGTAGTTTCGACGTCGTCATTGGTATGGATTGGTTATCCAAGTATCATCTAGAATTATCTGTGACGAGAAACGTCGCCCGCGATCAAACGACGTGAAACTTGATCATAACGAGGGATCGAAGTAAAACCCACTAAGCCTCATATCTGTATTAAAACCGAAAGAATTTATATCCAGGGATATCCAAAGTTTTTGTAGCCCAAGTAATGGAGAAGAAGTCAGACGAAAAACGACTAGAAGATATACCAGTAGTCAGAGAATTTCTGAAAGTTTTTCCTGAAGATCTACCCGGCCTTCCTCTAGTTCGCCAAGTAGAATTTCAAATAGATTTAATTCCAGGAGCGGCACCAGTAGCCCGAGCACCTTACATAGCTCCTTCATAAATGCAGGAATTATCTAACCAACTACAAGAGTTAGCAGACTGAGGTTTATCCGAACCAGTATTTTCGCCCGGGAGGGAGCTCAGACTATTTGTTAAAAAGAAAGACGATCTTTTCAGAATGTTGTAGTCATGATCAGGATTGAAGAAACTCACCGTAAAGAATCGTTACCATTACCCAGGATTGATGATTTATTCGACTAGCTTCAAGGTTCGAGTACTTACTCAAAGATTAACTTAAGATCAGGTTATTATCACTGAGAGTCAGGGATGAAGATATTCCTAAGACTCCCTTCAAAACGCGGTACGGATACTACGAATTCCAAGTGATGTCATTTGGTTTAACTAACGCACCTGCTGTATTCATGGACCTCATGAACCGTGTGTGTAAATCATATTTGGATAAATTTGTGATAGTATTCATCGATGATATTCTTATCTACTCACGTAACAAAGAAGAACACAAAGATCACCTGAGAATAATATTGGAATTACTCAAAAAGGAGAAATTATATGCCAAGTTCTCCAAATGTGATTTCTGGATAAGTATCATGTAATTTCTCAGGCACGTGATTGACAGCCAAGGAATTCACGTTGACCCCGCCTAGATTGAAGCAGTCAAGGATTGGGCATCTCCTACTACACCTACAGAAATACGCCAGTTCTTAGGACTCGCCGGCTACTATCAGAGATTTATCAAAGATTTTTCAAAGATTGCAAAGTCTTTGACAGAATTAACCCAGAAAAACAAGAAGTATATCTAGGGAGAAGACCAAGAGTCAGCTTTCCAACTGCTAAAACAAAAATTGTGTAAAGCTCTAATCTTAGCATTACTAGAAGGAAACGATGACTTTGTCATTTACTGTGATGCATCACATCAAGGTTTGGGAGTGGTGTTAATGCAAAGAGAAAAAGTTATTGCATATGCATCCCAGCAACTCAAGCCTCATGAAAAGAACTATAGCACACGCGACCTTAAATTAGGAGCAGTAGTGTTCGCTCTTAAAATTTGGAGACACTATCTATATGGCACAAAGTGTACTATGTTCACTGATCATAAAAGTCTTTAACATATTCTTGATCAGAAAGGGTTGAACATGAGACAACATCGTTGGCTAGAATTGCTTGTAGATTACGATTGTGAGATTTGTTACCATCCTGGAAAGGCAAATGTTAAAGCAGATGCCTTAAGCCGGAAGGAACGAATCAAACCACTCCGAGTTAGATCATTAGTCATGACCCTTCACCCAAAATTCCCATCACAAATCCTCAAATCCCAAATTAAGGCAATCACAGAAGAAAACATTAAAGCTGAGAACCTACGAGGAATGGGCAAAGCATTTGAAGTACGTCCTAATGCAACCCGATGTATCAAGAATCAAAGTTGGTTACCACTCTTTGGTAATTTGAGACTTAATCATGCATGAATCCTATAAATCAAAGTATTCCATTCACCCAGGTTCTGACAAGATGTAGCAGGATCTAAAGAAACTCTATTGGTGGCCTAACATGAAGGCAATCATCGCTGAGTA